>WUQG02054881.1:0-10186 GCA_011317285.2 Androctonus mauritanicus | reverse complement strand
TTCTTTAATTCTAGAGATGCTAAAAACAGTTAGATTTCTAGAGATCAACAGTTAGATTTTCCTTAATTCTAGAGATGTTAAAAACAGATTTCTAGAGATCAACAGCTAGATTTTCCTTAATTCTAGAGATGCTAAAAACAGATTTCTAGAGATCAACAGTTAGATTTTCCTTAATTCTAGAGATGCTAAAAACAGATTTCTAGAGATCAACAGCTAGATTTCTTTAATTCTAGAGATGCTAAAAACAGTTAGATTTCTAGAGATCAACAGTTAGATTTTCCTTAATTCTAGAGATGCTAAAAACAGATTTATAGAGATCAGCAGCTAGATTTTCCTTAATTCTAGAGATGCTAAAAAATATTTTTCATAATTACGTGATCAAATATTTTCTATCAGTTTTGATGTTTTAAGATATAATTCAGTCGTCAGTAATAATATTTTTGATAATGTTAATATAATATAGCAACAATCGATCTTGTTAGTTTGCTTTACTTAGAAAAGAGGATAAATTTTTGCAAGTTCAATCTGCCGTATAAATATTTGTATATTTATCCAATAATTTCTATTTTATTGGAAAATTTTTTTATGAAATTCAGTAGGAAGAATATATGCCATTGAAAGCGACTTCGATGCATACTTTTTAATCCCGTATTTTCAGCCACTCGAGATGATTTTCCATGACCATTTTAAAATTCAATTTTTTCGAATTTTCGTCTACACAATAAATTTTGTATAAGATTCTTATTTGAATTGCAGTTCTTCTCTCATTTACATCTCAAAAAAAATATCAAATAAAACTTTTTCAACTGTACGAAAAAAAAAATATTTTAAAGAAATTATGGTATAATAAAATTATTTTTTTAAATGACTTTTTTTTTATTAGCAAATATAATGATGTTAAAAAAATAAATTATTCGATTAAAATTCTTTATTTTCAATAAACTTCCTACTTCTACATAATAACAGTTAAGATTATTTTAATCAACTCGATTACGTCTAATTGAATTAACTTCATAGAAATATTCTTAGTTAACTATTTTTTATTCGCAGGTTTAAGGTAGGTGCTTAGTGCTATTTATGATTTCATTTATTCCATTTTTAAATCGATAAATATCTCTGTAGTCTCTTTTATGCGGGTTATATTGTATAGCTTTAGAAGCTGTGATAATATATCTGCAATAGTGTAAGACCAATCAATGGAGTATCAACTGTACTGGATTTTTATCCCATTTTCGAAGAAAAGTAGGACTTATAAGATCATCATACTTTTATCTATATATCTTCATTAATAACTTTTGAACTAGTTGGTGTATTTTTATGAAATTCAGTAACGATATCCTGCTCTTAACGCCATTTTTTTTTAATCTTACAATTTCACTTATTTAAAAATGGAAATATTCAAACTTCTTAATATCTTTTGAATTAAATGATGGATTTTTATGAAATTTAGCATGAAAATCAGATCATTGAAGATGACCTTGATAACATAATTTTTAATCCCGCATCTTCAATCATTCCAAAACAGTAGACATGTGTGGAAAGTATGCAATTTGTTCTTTCCAGAACTACTGATCCAATTTTGATCTTATTGTTTAAAAAAAGGAATGAACGTATTTTAATTATTAAATTCCACATTTTATACAATAAATTTAAGTCATTTATTTATACATATCGGCTATTATGAATGTCCCATAATCATAATTAAGATGTAACATTATAGCATTCTTTATTAAATCTTGAAACGTTTTTTTATTATTTTACTATTCTGATAACAGTTCTTTACACAAAAAATGAAACTATAGTTTCGCAATAACAAGAACATTCTACATTAACGAGTTCAAATTTTTTTAAGCATTTCTGAATGACCAACTTGGACTGTTAGGAAAACATCTGTTTAGCGGAAATGCCATTATGTTTCTTATAAGAAAAATCTATAGTTATGGAAAAACTCGTATATTAAGTTTTAGCAACTAAAATAAGACTTCAGTAACATATAAAAGTTGTATGTGTTTCTTATTTTTCTGTGATTGCATGTTATATATTATTTGTCTCCGTTTGCAACGAAGATTTTGCTGATGTGATATTTTTCTCCGGATAGTGGTTTCCTTCTTAGTTTTCTGGGGAAATTTAAGGATTATCCTTGTCCTCTACTTAACAAAGAAAACGAAACTACTCGCCAAGTGTTTCTCCATTCTGCTGGTAATTATTTTCCAGAGAAAATTGTGGTTGGAAGTGACAAGACTTGGACAATGGTGAATATTTTGATCCTCACTTACTAGTTATTATCTACTGTTATTTTATTTCTCTTAATATTACGTTTTTACTCTTTTTCAAAATTTAATAACAACCGTCAAAATATCTTGTTATTAATTGGGTGTTGCACCTTTTAACTATTTTGATTGATACCATGGAACACTCAGATAATATGAAGGCTATGAATTCTGCAGTCGTAGAAGAAGCAACAAATGAAGGTGATTCTTACATGGAAGTAGAATTACTTAATGAAACTGCAAAGTATATTAAAAACATATTCTCTTCTTTAAACGAGGACGATAAAAATATAAGTAAAAAAGCTAGAGACAATATTAAGAATTCGGCTCTGAAAATCCATGCTGAAACTAGCGAAATATATGGTATGGTAAGAGAAGTTAGAAAGGAGAAAAGCGATAATGCAAGGAAAGAAATTGTTCCTACTTACGCAGATGTGGCTAGAACACATTCGAATAAGCAAATTTTACAAAGGAAAACATCTAAACTGATAATGCAAGCTAAACATCTAACTGACATGCAGAAAAAAAGAAATAAATAGGGCCTAATCGAAAAGAGCAGACAGTTATGATCAAATCAATCTGTAATGAAGAGGAAGAGTTGATTGAAGTTATAGAGGCAATTAATACAGAAATTAAGTCCAATATAAAGCCGGCTAATTTGGGACAACAAATTAATGGTTACTTCATTAACGAGAGCAACCTAATATGAGTAAAAGTAGCGAACGACGAGCAATCGAAACAACTGAAAGAGGCAATTGAAAAAGTACCAACTCTGAAAAAGAGAGTGGGGATTAAGATATCAACAACAAAAAAAAAAAAAAACAGCCAAAAATAATTCTATTTAATATACCGTGTGCAGTTGGAGAAGATAAGCTTTTAGAGCATATTTGTAATCAGAACCAGAATATAAATGAAATAATAAATAAGGAGGACTTTATGAACGAAGACGATTAAAATTGTTACTGCTTTTAAGAGAAATAAAACCATTTACAATCGACAAAGCATCCTAGAGGTGTCTCTTCACATCAGGAAAACTCTTCTAATGACTACTCATGTGCCAATCTCTGGGGCGACTGTGAGAATAGACGATTATTTTCCAATTCTCAAATGCTTTAAGTGCTGTGGTTATGATCATCGTTCGACCAACTGTGCAGAAAGGAAATGTAACCACTGCACAGGGAAACACAGTTATTAAGAATGCGAAAATAAAGAAAAAGAGCCAACTTGTGTAAACTGTTTCAAGACGAATAAGGATTTATCAAATGGATCACATACAAAGACAAATAACAATGCTTTTTCTTGATAATGTCCCATTACTAGAAAAATCAAATTAATAGTGGCCAGAAATACCAACTATGATTAATCAGGAGGTCTACAAATGCCATTTCAGTTGCTAATCATCATAGATATTAATAACTATTCCACAGATACTAATCTGGATAACAAAGGAGACTCTGAATGTAATAACAGTATTACTCATGAAAATAGCTACTATTTTAAAGGTATTAAAATAATCCAAATTAACTACAGCGCTGTAAAGCAGCTTCAACAACGGTTCGTAAACATGCAATTGACAATAATGTTGATATAATCATGCTGCAAGAACTATACATAATCAACAATAAAACTATATTTTTTTGGCAAACTCATGACTTTTCCAGATCCTAATATCAAGTACAAAACTAAAACTGGTATAATCATTAGGAATAATATCATTGGCGCTATGCAAATTAAACAACTAAGTAACGAATACAACATTACGGTAAACATCAAAACTCTAGTACGGAATTCTACATTATCTCTATGCTCCACCCAACTGTGATATAGATGAAGCAACTTACTTCAATGGAAGAAGTTATAACCACTCTGGGACATAAACCAATCCTTTTTGCGGGCGATTATAATTCGAAATCTCTAATATGGTTTAGCAATATAGAAGACAACAGAGGTTTTAATTATGAAGTGAGGTTGTATTGAATTTATGAATCAATACAACCTCACTTCTATGAATACTAAACAACTATCTATAGGCCTATATAAAATCTCTGTAGAGAAAACTTGGATTGATATTGTTACAGCTAATGACAGCATGGCACAACTTATTTCTAAATGCAAAACAGTAGACAGCATCACAGCGAGTGACCACCAATATATTGAAATCCTGATAAATAGCAATGATAACCTAGAGGAAGGTAGAATTAAAACGGATAAAATGTATCAACTGGAAGAAATATCAGGACTATTTAAGAAATTACTGGGTTACAATTCCCATAAATACTATCAAATATCCAGTTCGTTTATAATAAGGCAGTGAAGATACATCATATCTTGCGAAGTATTGCTGGGAAGAACTGGAATATAGGTTCAGATTCAATTAAAATTATTCATAGAGGTACCATTGAACCTATATTGACTTATGCTGCTGAATCATGGGGAAAACATTTGAGAAGACAGAACTTCGTAAAAAAATCGCTAAGTGTATAACGTTTAGTAGCAATCGGCATTACAAAAGCTTACAGAACAGCTCCGACTAATGCTGAATTGGTTCTCGCATAATGCCAATTGACTTAAAATTCAAATTATTAAACTGGAATTATAACATTATAGACAAAGACTGGAATCAGCATGATATACATAGAGAAGACTATCTGCATTTAAATGACAATCTAATCAAAGACATTCAGGAAAATGGGATAGACAAAACTCTCCATAAAGATAAAAGGCATCCGAGCAAAATTAATAAACTAAAAGCATGGAGACCCTTTGGAGCCCATCCAAAGGGACTCCATGCTTTATGTTAAGTTCCAAATATTTACTTAAATATCAAATATTTACTGATGGCTCCAAAAAGGACAAGAAAGTAGGAGCAGCTATAGTGATTTTAACTAAACAAAGTAAAACAATTTACCAAGCTTATTACAAACTTGAATACTACTATCACACAAGCTGAGACATTTGCAATTTACAAGCTTGGATTTGTGAGAATAGCTTTATAATTTACAAGGCTTAGAACATAACAACTGGAACCAAAGAAACTACAATTTTTACATTTTATCTGATTGTAAAATGGCACTTCAGATTGTATATGGCAATAGAAATAATAGTTTTCTCAAGAACAGAATTAATTTTTATTGATAATATCAACAATCATAATCAGTTAACATTCCACTGGATCTTGGGTCATAAAGGAATCTATGGCAATGAGCAAGCAGACAAATTGGCCAAAACTATTGGAAATAGTCACATTACCACTACTTTTAATAAAATTCCTATTAGTTTGATGATAAAAATCCTTTATGACAAAGCTATTGATGTATGGCAAGAAAACTGGAACAAAGAAATAACTGGTAGACTCTGTCATTCCTTTATTCCAAATATTAGGGAATATTTCAAACTTAAACATATTAAATATGATTATAGACTTACTCAATTAGTAACTGGACATGGAAAATTTAACCAATACCTTTCTAGATTTGGCTTCAGGGGCAATAATCACTGTGAATGTGACTATGAGAAAGTACAGGACAGTAACTATTTACTGTTTGATTGTGAAAAGTACAATAATATAAAGGACTAACTTGGGAAATGAAGTTTTACTATCTGGACATAACTGGCCTTGGAAACTTATCCTTATTGATGATCAAAAGTTCCATAAAGAACTAGTAAAGTTCTACACTGTACTTGTGTTCTTGAAGCAGACATACCAAAAAGACATCATAATAATATAGGTTAAGACAGTGATTAAAATGAAAATAATGACTGTAGTTACCGACATTCTCACATTATCCTAATGAATACAGTGTTTCTCTACTGCTACCGCATATTCTCAAATACCTTTTATTTTTTGCTTAATTTTCATGGTGCTACTATTTATTCATCTGGATGAAAATAGTTTCCAACCAAAAGAAGGTTTTGACTATTTTGCGAAGGACACGAGATTTATAAGCTTCAATTGTATATCTGGATCTAAAAAAACAGCAAGTAACCATCAACAGATTATCAACATAAAAATTCTGTTTTTAATTGCTATATATTTGTACTGTATTTTATATCCAATCATGACAAAAATATAAGTTTCTACGTTCCCTTCCTATCTCACGCTAATGATCTTACCTGCTTCTATAGGTAAAAAACTTTGGTTTTCATTTCAATTTTTCCTCTTCTATCTTCTCTTGGGCTATATCTTTGAGTATTATACTAAGTAAGTTCATATACACGGCAGTGGTGTCAATTACACTTTTTATTCCTAACTTTTTCGACAAAATTACAACTTTGTCATCTTCAGGGAATAACGGTCAACAACATAAGAACTTAGAACATTTTTTTTAAACATAATTCCAAATAAAGTACAAATTAATTTGTACTTTATTTGGAATTATGTTAAAAAAAATAAAAATGTTCTAAGTTCTTATGTTGTTGACAGTTATTCCCTGAAGATGACAAAGTTGTAATTTTGTTGAAAACGTTAGGAATAAAAAGTGTAATTGACACCACTGCCATGTATATGAACTTTCTTAGTATAATAGTAAATTACCTTATATACTTGTCTATAAGCTGAGGGATTTTTCCAAAAAAATTTGAATAAGGGGTCAGCTTATACATGGACCAAAAAAATGGAAAGTTTTTTGAAGATTGTAAGATTTACCAGTTCAGTTGCAATGCATTTTTGTTGCATCTTCATACCAGCATGATCCTCGATATTTGTTTCTAATAAAAATCATTCTTATTAATTTTTCTATATATCCACATATTTTTTTTTTAAATATGTGGATATATAGACTATATATAATTTAAAATTCTTTAGCTATTTAAATATCAGATACTGATTAAATATATATAAATTGGATGTATTACACTATTAGCATGCCATATAGTAGCCAGTGTCCATCATTTTCTATCTAGAAAAAGACCTATTTCTTCTCAATTTTATTATTAAAAATATGTAGATATATTTTAATATATATGGCTAACTGTTCATATTTAAATACATTCAAAAATATTAATTTGTTGATGCTTCACAAATAAGATCAGAAATATGTAGACCACTCTTTTTTAATAAATATGGTGACAAGAAAGTATTATATATTAAGATTACATATTAGACTGAAACTTCTACCACAGAAATCGATCATCATTTTTTGATAGTAATGGCAAATTTAAACACTGATTCAATTCTTTAGTGATATTACAAATAATATTTGCTCTTTTGTTTTAGAATTTCTTTTCTTTTAAAATTATTCCCAGATATATCTGTTCTTTCATTTTGGACATTACTATCTGTCATAACTGATGTTAATTCTTCAAACAAATTTGAAAAACTTGGATTTTAATCTTCAGCAGAACATAACAAAGCCTATACTGTTGAAATATCATAAAGAGAATTCCCTTCTTGTCTCACTTTGTTCTTGCTCCAGTGTTTTAATCTAAGATCCATTCCTTTATATTGTTCCATTATCAAAAATTTCTTCTTGGATTTACAAAAGGATAAATGCAGATATGTTTTCTAACATATCTGCGTGTAAACTAAAAATATTTTCTCAATTGATGATTTAATTTCTTCCACTGTGGTAACAATTCCACTGAAATTATTATTTTCAGCAGCTTTAAATAAAAATAAATTAAAAGTAAATTGTAGGTATTATCATTGATGTAGTAGATTTTCTTTTACTTGTTTCATTAGTAATTTTTTCAAATGGACCTAAAAGCTCCACATTTTCATCTGTATGATCCCATTAGTACAAACTTAATGTAAGAATGCAATTATCGACATAATAAGTTATGATAGCTTTTCACTATTTTATGTTCTATTTTTAACATGTAGTATATTGAATTCCATTGTGTTGTCATATCTTGAATTAATTTATGTTTCTTTAACCTGTTGAGATTGCAATATATTTCAAAATAAATCTAATAAATATGCAAAAAATTCATATTGTGAAATTTTGCTTAATTTTCATCGAAATCTTTTGAAATTTTTATAGTTTATAATTTTTTTTTATCTCATTTTAACAATATGGAAATTTTTCTCAAATTTTATTTCTTTCACAACTTTTCATTCATTATATGGAATCGAAGAAAACACACTCTTTTTGTACGAAATCTTAGCCATTCAATTAAATATTTGAATAAATTATTTTTGAATAGCAATAAATCTTATGAATAAAATAAGTTATGAATGAAGAAAATTGGATCATATTTTAAAAAGTTATTGATAAAAAACAAAGTATTATGCAAATTTCCATTAATTTAGTTACATTGTATAATTAGTTAAAAATTAACATAAATTTATAGAAATATTGTCATTTTTACTAATAAAATATGTTTATTATTATATTTTCCTTCATATCAATAATTTTTATTTTAATTTTTTTTATAAATTTTCAAATTTATATCAAAAAATTCAACATATATGAAAATTGTCCATTCTCACACATAAACAGCTATAATATTGTTTACTTTGCTTTTATTGGTCTGCAGATAAGTTGTTGACACAATACACCCAATATAATATACATTGCAGTAAAGTAGACTTGGTTGCAATTTCTCAAAAAATGACTGGTCACCATAAAACAATCAAAGTCTCATGCCCATTTAAATAGCCTAAGAGCATTTATGTTTGGATATTTTCATATTTTACATAATTATCAATAAAAGTAAAGCAATAAAAATGAAGAAATAAGTAAAAATATTGTTTATTTTAACAGAATTAACCAAAATTTTTGTATTATTAGCAACATTTTTTTTCAGTTTTATGAATTTTACAATTCATCATATTAAAATTCCATGGGTTTATTTTTAAAATTTTAAGTAAAATTTATTTCACCCCAAAATCAAAATAAGATTACTAAAATAGAATAGAAAGCAGAATCGATAAGTTTTAATGAAAAATAATCCAAATTCTACTAATACAATCCATTCACATTTTCTCTCTTTAAAATTGAATTTAAAAAGAAATTTTGGTAATTGAAAAATTTAGGACTCATTATTAGAGGCATGTATTTTCATTCAATAAATGCAAAAAAAACTGCTCTGTGATAGATGCACTGCATAATTCAGGATTGATTTTTGTTAATTATTTTTTTTATCATCATTATTCCACTTCCATGGTGTGTATACATATCAAAGGACTTCAATGGGTTGTTAAATATGATATTGTTCTAATACTTGAGAGTTGGAAGGTTGGCATGTACATGGGTTTCAAATTTTTACTAATTTTTTTAAACTCTGAAGTTGGGATTCTGCTCATAGATGAGCATATAAAACTGGCTGAATTATCCACTAGGCACAATAAACACATGTCCAGGAGTCCCTGACAATAGGGAGCCTCAAAATCAATTAAAATTATTGAAAAATTTTATAATTTATTTGAAAAATTTTTTTGTGCCTATGTGCCCCAAAAGGTTTTAATCTGGTCCTGATATATGATAATTAGTGAAAAAATTAAAAATTTTAAGGTAGTGAATTGGAATATCCTATTTTCTTATATTTCTCTATATCGGGTGTCAAACTGGCGGCCCTCGATGTGATTTGGATGTGATTTTTTGTGGTCCCAACGATCTTAACTAAAATGAAAATGAGAAAAATAGGCTAAGTTATGAGATAATAGGAAGTACAGTAATTCTCGTTTCGTAACTATTGTATGTTATCATATACTATGATGCACTAGTTTGATTTTAATGAAATGTAATTGCACAAGTTTTTTTCGATTAGCCTTATGGGACGTAGTATGTACAGATGACACTGATATTTCAGATCGGTGACATAAATTAAGTGCTTTTCTGCCAGGACAATATCGTTTTGTGCGAAATTTCTTACCAAAAAACAAAATTAAGAACCTGTATTTTTTTGGATAGCCAAACACAATAATCAAGTTCCAAACAATCCCTTTTTGAAGGACGTGTATAAAGGACGCGCTA
>WUQG02054870.1:0-10187 GCA_011317285.2 Androctonus mauritanicus | reverse complement strand
TCCGCAAGGGTGGACAGCCTGTGGAACGGCTTGTTTCGGCTCGCCACTTAGTACTCTTATTGAGTGGAAAATGGCGTCATCTGTTGGCAAAAAAAAAATCATTACATTCCCGGTTCCAAAGTATTACATATGTTTACGTGTTAATGCGAATGAGTGAAAAAGCGAGAGGATACCATTTTATAATGTCGTCTCAGGTGTCAAAATATCTAGATACGGCGCTGATTTATTTTATTTTTTAATTCATATTCGCTCTTCATACTCCAACAGAGCATTTTTCATTCTAGTAATATAATTCCTCAAAACATGGCTTCTAATAATGTTTAAATATTTTTTTACTGTATGAATTAAGTTTAAAAGTAAAAGTATTTTCAAACTACTATCTATGAAATTTTTTATAACGAGAGAAATGTTTACTCAGAAATCGATACAGTAGCAATTTTTGTTGTTTGAGAAAATTAATTATTTATAATAATATAATTAATAAAATTTTGAAGAAATTTTATACCTATTTAACACGATATTTGCATAATTGAATAAATTAAAAGATAAAATCGCAAAGAAAAATTCTGTTTTGGATTTTAATGATTTACTTTGAGTAAAAATTTTATAATATACATTAGTAAGATTTTAATTGCATTTTATATATAATAATGTAATTAATTATCATTAATTAAATACGTATTTGATTATTTATAGCAATAATATTCTGTATATTCGATAAGAAATACGAGAAAGTTGTAAAAATTAATTTTTTTTCCTTTCTTTTTCTAGAAAACATCGTTGTGAAAATTCATCATGGCAGCTTTTTTTAATATGTTATGTCACCGCTTAAATAGGACAAAAGGATCTGTAGCTGCAGATCCTATGGATACCCAGCTAAAAAGATGTCTTTCAACATTCGACATCACTTTGTTAGCAATTGGTCACATGGTGGGATCTGGCATTTACGTCCTCACATCTTCGGTATCACATAATATATCTGGACCTGGCATCGTAATAGCCTTCATTATCAGCGGTGTAGCATCATTATTAGCTGCTCTCTGTTATGCAGAATTGGGAGTTCGATATCCAAGATCTGGATCAGCATATTCTTACACTTATCTAGCAGTTGGAGAATTTTGGGCTTTTATCGTTGGCTGGAATGTTGCATTAGAAAACATTATAGGTCTTGCAGCAGTTTCACGTGCCTGTAGCGCCTATATTGATTCATTAATGGGACAAATGATCAAAAATGCTACTAATGACTTAGTGGGTACCAATCATCCAGCTGTACTAGCTGAAAGTTTTGACTTTTTAGCTCCAGCCATATTGATAGTTTTTGTGGTGTTTCTTTCTTTCGGTGCTAAAGTGACTTCTTACATCAACAATGTCTTCTCTATGATTAATATTGGTGTAATTGTATTAATCATCTGTGTGGGTGCTTATTACTCAGACATTAAAAACTGGACAAATCCAAAAACAGGAGGTTTCCTACCTTTTGGATGGGAAGGTGTGTTTGCTGGTTCTGCATCTTGTTTCTACGCTTTTGTGGGCTTTGATGCCATTGCTACGGCTGGAGAAGAAGCTAGAGAACCTCAAAAATCCATCCCAGTTGCGACATTTTTAGCTATGGGAATCGCCACCATTGCCTATGTTGGTGTATCATCCGTGCTTACATTAATGGTATCTTATAAAAATATAACGAGTGATGCGGGACTTGCAGATGCTTTTGCTGTACATAATGCTACTTGGGTAAAATACATTGTCATTATAGGTGCTCTGTGTGGCATGGCTACAGGATTAATTGGCGGACTCTTTGCTTTAACTAGAATTATCTACAGTATGGCAGATGATGGACTCTTATTTACATTTTTCTCCAGAGTAAGTGAAAGAACGCAAATACCTCTAATTGCCATGTACGTCTTTTCACTTTTATCTGGTATACTTGCGATGTTATTTGACATTAATACGCTAGTTGAATTATTATCTATTGGTACACTCATGGCTTACTTAGTTGTCAGTGCTTCCGTGTTGATTTTGAGATATCAACCAAGAAGACTTATCAGTGCTTACAGCAATGAAAGTCAAGAGTTGTGCTCAATGGGTGGTGGTTCAAATACACCTGGATCAGAAGAAAAACTATCACCAATTGAGGAGTGTAGTGGACAACTGAAGGAGAGATATTATTTTCTTAGCAGATTTATCTGTTTCGGATTGGAACCCGGAATGTTGGTTAATTTGTGCGTTATTACATTGATAATACTTTTTCTACTATTAGGTGGTATGATAAAAACTTTGCAGTCTCAACTTCTGGCCAAAGAATGGTGGGCTATATTAATAATCGTGGTGCTAACAGTACTATCTTTACTAGCATTTATAATTATTGGAATACATGAACAGAGTTCCATGCCTCTTAAATATAAGGTTTGTATAATTTCTAAAAGCATTTTTATTAATATACAATAGAGTCTCTCTAATCCGACACATAAGCGACCAAGGCTCGTCAGATTTTTGGATGCTCAATAAAAAAATGGAATTACACAAACAAATACGCTCATTAAGACTTATTAAGACTTTCCTGTCACTGCTCTTGCTGTTCAAGCAAAAGCAGTGACAGGAAAGTCACTGCTCTTGCTTAAACAGCAAGAGCAGTGACTGAGAGCTGTTCAAGCAGTGACAGCTCAGTTTATTAAGACTTTCCTGTCACTGTTCCTGCTCTTGCTTGAGTAGCAAGAGCAGTGACAGAGAGCTGTTCAAGCAAGAGCAGTCAGAATCTTCTACAAACCTCTCTATTTTATCCCGATATTTAACTTTTTCCGATTTGTGGCATTATACAAGGATAAACAACAAACACTGATATAACAACAAAAAAAAAACACTATTTTACAGTAAACACTGTACTGAGCTTAAAAATCAGTTCCACTATAATGCCTGCGCAATGAACGAATAACGACTGAAATTTGTTTTTCATCAGTCTCTCTTTCGCACATCGACAAGTTGTGACATGAAAATTTTACGTAGACGGCGCGGTGGTTGGCAGAATATCGGACTACTGGAAATATCGGACTCATCGATATATATCGATGGTCGGACTACAGAGACTCAACTGTATATATATATATGTATATTAATATTCTATTATTATATTTTATTATAGATTTTTAATTAATTAATAATAAAAATTTCAAACATTCTTTCATTCTATTGAAATTAGTCAATAGAATAAAATAATTAACAATATAAGACAAAAATATATTTCACTAATTGCAATTTTACTCTCTGTACCCAGCATAACGTATGCCGATTTAGCAATTTGATTGTTTTTTTTTTTTTGCATGTTTTATGCCCCCTTTCCAATCAGGGCGATTACCAAAGGGCGGGCCAGTTCCAATCACGGGTTGCATCCACACTCGTGGAGGGGGCGGATGGTGAAGGACGGGGATCCCGAAAAAAACTTTTCAGTTACCAGACCCGGGTCCTCCTGCGTGGCACACTGACAGCGTTGCCACTCGGCCATCCGGCCGTCCAATTTGATTGGTTAAAAAAGAAAATTCGACATTTATTTTTTAAATTATGTGTTTAATTAACGATTTTTTAAAGGAATATTTTCGAACTCTTTCCTATCATTACATTAAGTAAATGAAGTGATCTGATTCTAGAAAAAAATAACTATATGTATATTTTCAAACATTTAATCTTATAATTATTGATTTATCGTATTTTAAAAAATCTCAGTCAGTTGGACAATATGAGGAATTGTTTTTGGTACGTTTACTTGAGTTTGCTCCATCAATTGTAATTTATAGTCTAGGTGAGTTCAGAAAATACTTCTAGAAGTCTCCGCAGGAGAAGCTAAAAAAATAACGTCACATCGAGAGATAGTGTGATATGTGGAGCGACTGCAGGTTTCAACGTATCATCCATTCAAAAAATCGTGTTACCTTGCGAAAAATCCATGGGTAGTGACGTCATTCTTTAGCTTCTCTCCGGAGACTTCTCGGAGCATTTTCTGAACTCACTCACTCTGTATACGAGTTTTCCCATAGGAAAATCGTCACTTGATAGCATAGCATTTAAATCAATCACAATGAAGACGGAAATGGAGCTTAGTTCTTCCTATTGATCAGCGATGTTTAGCGGCAGTTAACAGAAAATCAGTTACTTTTTTTTTACGTATTTTACGTCTCTTTCCAATCAGGGAGATTACTAAGGAGCTGGGCCAGTTTCAACCATGGGTTGCACCCACACCCATGGAGAGGGGCCAGATGGTGAAGGACAGGGATCGCCCACGAAAAAATTTTTCAAGAGTTACCAGACCCGGGACGCGAACCTGGGTCCTCCTATTGGCACAGAAAATCAGTTGCGCTTTGAATGTTCATAATGTATTCGTAGTAAAAATATTTGTTTTTAATGTGATAAATAATTTTTTTCTCAAATATTTATTTGATTTGATATCAAAATAATTTATTTTTATTGAATCATTTTCATTGATTTTTTTTATGTATTGATGTTTAAAAAATATTTTCATATTTTGTTTTTATATAAAGTGATACGATAACTGTTTTGGCAAAATGTGATAATCCCGAAAAAGGACTTACTAAAATTATAAAAATTCTAGAAAATAAAAACGTTATATATTATTAAATGGTGACGAATTATCGATTTATCAAAATTATTATTCAAAATTCTCTGTTTCTTCTTACTCCTGTACCAAACGGTTGACTTTTCTTTATAATATTGTATACATAATTTTTATATATACACCGTACCTTCAATAGTTTGTCTCTGACCTTTTTGACCGATAACAAAACCTTTTCTTTTAACATTCTCCTCTTTAAAGTATTGATGGACATTACGATGAACTGATTATCGACGTTTTAAACTCGAATTAGGCCCGCGTTCCACCTGCTATCGATGCGACGCTACGCGATGCGATACTACAAGCGCGACACTTCGCGATGCTATGCGACTTGCGACAATCTGTCCCACCAGGTGATCTTCGGTAGAGACAACATGGCTAATAGAGCACGCCGATTGTTTCTTTTAAAGAATGCTACTTTTAAATTTAACTTAATAAGAAGTAATACATCAGTCTATGTCCCGCATATTTCATAAAACAGGCTTTTGTTGCACTTCGATTATTAGGGATTCTAGATCGAAAACAAACTGTTTTGTCTTTCCGCTACAGAAAGCGACAGAAGGCAGCGCTACGTGGCGCTACGATACACAGTTGGTACGGTTCGAGGTTATGATTATAATTTGTTTTCTGACGCGTGTTCGAGGTTATGATTATAATTTGTTTTCGTCGCTAGCAGGTGCGACGCGGCCTAATACTATAATCTATAATAATTATAATATTTGTTATTGTTACGTCACAGAATCAAAATAATTGATTATTACATACGCATCCATTTTGCTACGCTTCAAACGCATATACTAATTTATTCTGCGTATAGTATATTATTGTTAGCATACGATTTGTGGATAGTTTAACGAAGCAAAAAATTTTGAAATGCTCAAAATGCATCTGTATCGAAGGCGAATCTATTGATGACAGAATCTAGCTGACAATATTTTAAAAATAGAAGACTAATTTTTGCTTTTATTTTGTTTTAAATGGCATTTTTTTTTTATTCACATTGAACAGGAAAAATAACTTTATTACATATACGACCGTTATCGTAATTATTGTATGTTTTAAACGTTTTATGTTAAAATATTAAGTATTAATGCCTAAATAATGTGGTTTCATTAAAAAAAACCTTACAAAACAGTATAACGTAAGATTGAATCAGAATACTTTATGAAAAAATAAAAACACACAAGATTTTATTTTACAATAGAATATTAATCGCTACAAAGTATGTTTACGATTCTTGCTTGTTAAGTGGATCTACGGGAAACGAATTTATCATCGTTCATAGTTCTTACATCATTTTTAAATGTAGAAAAAAATATATATATTATTATTGATTACATCAGATTTTTGAGAATTTTAATAAAGTAAAAATATAAATTCTTAATCGCAAAATTGTTTGGTTGAAACTGTAACGTAGTCAGAAAAAATGCAAAGTGCACACATGCATCTCTTAGATTCCCGATTTTTGGTATTAAAAATGCACTGATGCCAACTCAATCAGTGCATACATTAGCACAACTATCTACTCCCAACATTAATTCTTAGTTAGCTATTAAGTCGGAACCAGTGGCGTAACTTTAACTTAAGCAGCTTGGTATCAGCCCAGGGATTATGCCACTTTTAGAAATTACAAAAAGTGAAAGGGTTCTAGTCGCTGGACTAGTTAAGTGATCGGTTTTCATGTTGTTAAAAGTTTATGCAATCGATCCCAAAACTCATTCTTTTTATCGGGATCATCCGGCCAAATTACAAGTGATCTGGTTTTCATTAAATATTTTAAATTTTTGCTCAAACAATTTTTATCGATGGGTCCAACTTGAATGAGAATTAAAGCATCTCTGGCATTGTAAAATAACTGATGTTGTGCCACGTGTAATTCGAACAGGCACCATTCACTTTTAACAAACGATTCCGTTAGTACGAGTATTACTTTTCGACTCCTGTCGATGGAATCAAGAATGTTTTCAGTAATGAGTCTTCCTACTTCAAAATCGCGATCGTGAATGCAGAGACGAAAGTTCGAATGGTGATTCTCTAGATTCGGAAGGAGCTCCTGAGCCACCCACGCTACATCAACTGAATTGTAAGACACGAAAGCATCGAATTGAAATTCACTGACGTCAGAACTTGTAGAATATCTTCTGAATGTTGAATGCAGATGAAACCACCAATATCTAAAGTACCATTTGAATCTGATGATCAAAATTAAAAGTACTAACAACAGAATAGCCAGGATGGATAACCCGATAATCAGACTTAGCATGAATACTTCAGGTAAGCAATGATCAAATTCTACTTCTGAAGACAGTAAAGATAATCCAGTTATATCCTCAGGTGAAGAACAAAGATAAAAAAACGGATCAGATTCGTTTTCATTGTTCAAAAGCCAAATTTTGAATTCTTTCATGTTGCAATCGGAACAATCGAAAGGATTGTACCTTAAATCGATCTGTTCGATTACCTTAAAATCATTTAGCATCGTCGGGGTAACTCGAGAGATTCTATTATTGCTCAAAATCAATTTTATAGGCATTTTAACACTTTCGTTAAAAATAGAACCGTTCCAAGGTATGACATGGTTGTTCTGCAAGTTGATCAATGTCAAATTTGGCATGTTCGAAAATATTCCAGGTTTTAAAAACTTAACTTCGTTATTAGAAAAATACATTTTTTCTAAAGAGTGGGTATGAACGAAAGGATAATTTCTAGAACCTATGAAAAAATTGTTGTTTCTCATATATATAGTTTTTAAGCTGCGAAGACCCTTTAATGTGTTATTCGTCAAGAAAATAATTTGGTTATTCGAGAGATCCAATAGTTCCAAAGATGTCAAAGTTTCGAAAGAGTTTTCTGAGACGAGTCCAATACGGCAGTTGGCCATTAACAACACGCGTAAATGTATTAAATTATGGAAAACATAACGATGTATAACTCTCAAATTATTTTCGTTTAGCACCAAAGCTCTCAATGAAGTAATGTTTGAAAAAAAATATTCAGGAATGTCGAATCGATAATTATTGTTCTTATTCTCTTTATTCATATATAATATTTCGAGATTGTTTAAAACTTTGATGGCAGGAGGAGGACTTTTAAGGTTATTTGAGCTTAGATCTAGAATTTTTACAGAAGTTATTCCAGCAAAGGCTCCATCATCTATATAATCGATCTCACTTTTAAACAATCTCAAATAGTACAAATTAGGCATAAAACTGAAAGAGTTGTTGGGCAAATAATATAAAATATTGTTAGCTAAATCTAAATAAGTTAAAGAAGAATTTTCCAAAGCGGACATGGCAAGTTCCGGAAAGATTTTTAAGTTCGATAATCGTCTCAAGTCCATTGACTGAATCGATGGAAGATCAACTGTGACGTTGAGAAGCGATTCTTCATTTATGGGATTTCCTGCCAGGTTTAATCTTTCCAAGTTCTTGAGAAATCGTAAACTTCCACGTTCGATAATGAATAAATTGCAAAACGAAAAATCTAGATATCTGACAGGCGAATCTTTCAGGACATCCATGTTTGTGGTCGTGATTCTCTTGATATTATTGTGTGAAAATATAACAAGTGTCAGATTTTTCAGACTGCTTAATGCTATTGGTATGAAGTTCATTGATATAATTCTATTCCTTGACAAATCTATAGTTCTGAGATTTGGACACGCATAGAAAGCTTGTTTGGTCAATGCTCTAATGTTATTATAACTGAGATTAAGTAGTTGCAATTGTTCTAATCCTTCGAACAGTTTCGAAGTAACGTATTGGATGGAATTGTTATAAAGTTGTAACTCGGTTAAACTAGTTAAATTCTTAAAAATTGGAAGTCTCAATATTTGCACCGGACTGTTACTTATATCTAAATGGTTGATTGTTGGAGGAATACTTTCTGCAACTTCAAAAATGTCTACTCTTTTGCATCTCATCGTTCTCTCTTGCACAATACAACCCGACAGATTATCATATGTTTGATTTTCATAAGTGAAATAAAATGGTTCGATATCGACTATGCTATCGTCTTTTATCATTTCTTGTAATATCTGAAATACATCTGGAGCACTGATACTAAGATTCCTGAATTCGAAAGTCTGAAGAGTAGATTCTTGCACAGAGTCGTTCGTTATTGTTCCCTCAAACTGGCCCATTGAACACGATAAGAGCATACTTGATGCAAATATGCAGATTAATATTTTCATCATCTTAAATTACCTAAAATAAACGTAATAAAGTTGCATATTAGGCTATATTACAAATAAAAAAATAATAATTGCAATAAAAATAAATCATTTAATTATAAAAAAAATGTTATAAATCAATGTCTGTATTCAAGTTACATGTTTAGAAGAATAAAACAATTTTACAATTATAAATAAAAATTTATGATGAGTACGTTATCTTAATATACAAAATAATTAAATAAAAATTCTTAAATAAAAATTTGATAATCGAAATTTAAATTTTACACTTCAGAAGTCTATAAATCAGTTTATAGATTCATTTATAGCAGTGGTTCTTAACCAGGGGTCTTGGAAAGATTTCAGAGGGTCTGTGAGCTCGGATGAGAAAAAAAATCAAATCATTATCTTTATTTTCACTGATCGCTAATTAAATCGAATGTTTTCTTCTCTTATAAATGTATGCAATAAATTATAGTATTTATTAATTGTATCTGCGTATGTCTTCACAGTGACATGTCTTATTAAATGTAACTTGAAGTTTCCTTTGTGGTTTTATTATGTGTATTTAAAAATATTATTCTGAGAAGAGGTCTGTGGCCTTCACAGGACAGGCAAAGGGATCCATGGAATAAAAAAGGTTAAGAACTTCTGATTTATAGCCTTTGAAGAACATTTCTATAACCTTTATGGACTTTGAACTTCTGATTTATAGCCTTTGAAGAACAAAGGCTATAAATCAGAAGTTCAAAGTCCATAAAGGTTATAAACCAGAAGTTCAAAAGCTATAAAGGCTATAAATCAGAAGTTCAAAGCTATAAAAGCTATAAACCAGAAGTTCAAAGTCCATAAAGATTATAAACCAGAAGTTCAAAGGCTATAAATAAGAAGTTCAAAAGCTATAAAGGCTATAAATAAGAAGGTCAAAGGCCATAAAGATTATAAATCAGAAGTTCAAAGGCTATAAATTGGAACTGGAAAGGCTATAAATTCCGGAAAGAAATTATTTTCTAATTTCCGAATAAGTCTAAGATTTTGGATCGATTAAAAAAGCGTAATTAAAATTTTAAACATCGAAATCATCTTAAACAGTATAAATTTGTTACTTATTATCGTAAAAAAATCAATAAAATACAGTAATACTCCGGAATTACGTAATAGGTGGGACCGGAGAGCATAACGTAAGTCGAAAATTACGTAAGTCGGAGTACATACAGATTCTCAAATCTAATTTCAGGTATCACATATATTAGATTTTTAACTTGTTCTTTATTACTAAGTAAAAGTTAAAAGTTTTTTGTAGTTGTAATCAACAAATGAAATACAGTAAAACTTCGATCTAATGTTCGTTGATCTAACGTTTTCCTCGATCTAACATTCTTTTTCTCCGGTTCCGGC
>WUQG02054859.1:0-10187 GCA_011317285.2 Androctonus mauritanicus | reverse complement strand
TAACGGGGTATGGTTATATTAGTACTGTATTTCCTATATTATATGTATACATTCACGTCCAATTGTATCACTCGTCTGGGCTACTTTTATTTGCCCCAACCTGTAGAAATGTAAGTTTTACAAAATATTGTTTTAAAAAACCAAAGTTTTCCTAAAGTGCGATATTTTTATGAATTTATTTATTTTTTTTTTAAACTGACAACTTGAGGGGGCACAATCAGTGTGCTCATGAGTACACAGAAAGCTATAGAGCCAGTACTGTTGATATCGTATCTCTAAATGGCCAGTTTAAATTAAAATTGATATTAATGAATTAAAACTTTATCTACGCTGTATGAATGCTCTTAAATTATTATTATTATTATTATTTTAACCTATTATTTATTATTATCTTAACCTATTACAACATTATTATTTATTATTAATTTATTCTGCAATTATTATTATTTGTTCAAATATAAATAATAAGCATTTATCACATTGATAAATGTTTTATTATTTGATGTTTTTGGAAGCGAGTCATTAATAAAAACATCATTTTTTTTACAGTTATTTATTATTAAAGGAAATAAAGATTAGATACAGTAGAAATAAGTTTTAAATGGCGATTATACAGTAGACTCCCTCTTAACCGGTCCTTATTAATCCAGACCTTAGGCCAGTTAATCTAAAAATATATACAAAATATCAGCAAATATCGTAAGTTGTAAATTAAATGAAAAAGTATATATGTTGTATATAAAGGTTTATTAAACCGAATCAGTAACCTTCTTTTCGATTTAAATTTGTTTTTATGAAACAAATTTACGCCATTTTTCATAAGAATTATAACAATGGAAGTGAATTATCTTTCTGTTCGATATATCTTATCGCAGATTTAAACACTTTTTTTTCCATTTCGAATGACTTATTCATTCTTATTCGCTTTTCTCTCTACTCATAGCTCGACAAAAAATGTGGCCTGTTAAAGAGAGATCGGATAAGAGGAGTTTACTGTATTACAAAATAAAAATTTTCGACTAAGAAATCTATATTCTAGTTTATCGATTTAATGTAGAATTTCTGTTAAAAATAGTTTATATAAATATAATTATTTCATTGTTTATATTCTTAGTATGATACCATCCACATATTCAGGTTTACGAATGCGGTAAATAAATTTTAATATATATAAAAATTGGCACATCTTTAAATAGGACAGACATACAGACTTGCTTATGAAATTATGGCGACTGAACGACGGGGTAATATAGGACAACTATCGAAGTTAGACGACTATTTATAACATTCTCTCTTATATTTAGTATCTCACTCGTTTCTAATTTTTTAAACTACGTGAATGTGTCTTATTAATCAATTTTTCTCGATTTAACGTCATAAACTTTCCAACAAGGATTAGTAATTCCTTATGAAGCGCTTTGGATAAAAGTTACGAGATATAATTACGTTTGGGACTGTGTGATATATATCTTCCGTTAAAAACGAAGGTCGTCGCAAGACATTTCTAAAAAATCAAAAAATAAGAAAAAAAAATTATAGGTTACCAGGAATAAAATTTCCAATACAGAATAATTAACAATCACCACGACGTTCGGTATTAGTTTTGATGCCAGCATCAAACTGTCCTTGTTAACTTAAGTTAAAATTCTGCAATCGGATTACTTTTATAGTCTTCGTGTCATTAATAACTGGAAAAAAATCCAACTGAAATTATTATTTTATCTTTAAACTAATGCATTATTTAAATTATTACTTTCTCGAATTTTTTTTATACGGATTATTACCTGTTTAATGCTTTTATAGACGTAATCCTTTTGATCTTTTTTGAAATTATCATCTATGATTCATGGGTAAATTTATCGTAATCCTGGATATTTATATTTTATATAATACCCAATAATCATTTAATTTGTGTTGTTATATAAACATTTGCATAATGAATATAGCCTACAGACGTTTATTTTTACAATAATTCATTCATTTTAATTATTATAATCTAAAATATTGCTGCACATTTTTGCTAAAAAATTTTTGCTGCATATTAATCGAATAATTTCTATTTTTACATCTTTTCAATCAAAATAATACTGCTTATATAAGCATAATTATACCATTATTGAAACTATTTATAATCATAAATTATATTAAGAATAATTAATTTAATTCTTGGAAATTTTCCTTTATAAACTAGATTAATTAACTTAATTATTATTATCTTTTTTTTTTTTTTTCAGAAACTAGTTAATTAAATAGAATTATTTGAACTTGGAACTATATAGCCTATGCATTTTTGCGAACATAAATATTATTTTGGAGTTAGACCAAATATTTTGACAAAAACTGCCTGGATAAAATGGACGAACAGATAAATGGAGAATTGAAAGAATGAATACTTTCCACGTCATTTAATTGATGATTTTTAAATCCTAATAATTGAAATCTTAGTAGAAAAAAATTCAAGAAAATTTATAAAATTTTATTCTGATAATTTATTTCTGTTAAAGGTGTTTAAATTTATATGAGTTATAGAACGGTGCCAAATGTTTTATATTGTAAATCGAATGGAGAAAAACGATGAAGAAAATAATGCTTAACAAATGTTAAGTTTTGTTTTTTTACATTCAGGATAAATTGTAAGATAATGATGTCAGTGGTAGAAAATTCTTCGCAAACACAACATTATTTCCCTTTCAATGCCTCGGGCAAAACGTAAAAAAAAAAAAAAAAATTTGATTAAAATTGTTGCTATAAACAAGTTCGCATTTCATCGTTTCATTAAATTTTCTTTTGTAAATCTATAACCATTATAATCAAATTGAATAAATATTATTAAGAAAATACTGAGATCTATAAAGATTATAATTTTTTTATATTTCCTTTTTCTATTGGAACTGATGATAAATAAAATTTTCAAATGATTTTATAAAATTTTCTTTGTTAAAAATTCAGATTTATTTATATAGCTACCAGGCCCACCAAGGTCCCGGATCCAAAATGGCCCCGAAATTTAATCTATTCATAAATTTTTATGGCTTTTAGAGTGGGGTGAAGCCGCACATTTGTGACTGCTGCCAGGGTCCCATCTCGTTTCTCTCAAACCCTACTAACTATAATATTTTATGATTTAAAGAAAAAAAAAATTAAAAGATTAAAGTTGGTAATTGGTAAACTAGACGTAAACAATTCCATGTTTTCATTCTGCTTCAATAAAAATTTTAAATAACGACATTTTGAACGAATTTCAAAAATTTTTTATGACGATTTTTTTATTTTTAATATCGAAAAAAAAATCAAAATTAAATTAAATAACTTTATAAATACTGATTTTTTTTAAATTTTAATTAATTTTAAACTTTCAAAATTTTTGACAGTTATTAAAGAATAATTTAATAAGAAAATCGTTCGAAAGAAAATATATATACATATTATTTCAATTGACTGTTTAAAGGGATTGTACGTATTATAAAAATGATGCAATTGTTACTTTAAGTGCTCAATAAACTCACATCCTATTTACAATAGGTTATATAAGCTAAAAGCACTTTTAAACGAATACTTACAATAAAATTAAAATATTTTGAATGCCATATTTGTTATTTCCAATTTATTTCTTTGTCGTTTAATCAATGCGTCCAATCAACACACGTAATTCTCACAATAAAAAATAAAATAAAAGGACGATTTTCAAAATTAACGAATTAAAAAAATCACTATAAGGAAGGAAAAAAAAAAGAAATATAATAAATTTGTTTTTTTTTTTTTGCCGGCATTAACATTTAAATTGCAACATTAAAGTAATTAGTTTTATCTCTTATGATATTCAAACATTTTACTTCAATTATAAAGCAATTTTCTTTTAAACAGGATATTAAAAATTTTAAACTATTATAACATCATATAAGATAAAGATAAAATAAAAAATTTAACGTCTAACATTGTGTTAATTTTTAATTGGCAACACTTAACAATTTTATGACGACACTTTTAACAGTTTTGTTAAAAAAATAAATAAAAATTAAACGTTTTTGTGGTTTTGATAATTAAAAATATAAAATATTTTTCGCGTTTGTTGTCAGCATATTTACAAAAAACGCTGCTGGTTGCTGAGCGAAGTCGAAAAACAGTTCTTAGTCGCCTGTTGAAAATGTCCTTCTTCCCTGCGGTGCCATCTAATGGAAGAAGCTAGAACTACCGTGACGTTGCGGCCGATGACGTCATGGCGTGCGCAGTAATGCAGAAGGACGCCGCATTCTCTGTACTGCAGGTTGGCGGGTTGTTGGTTGAGGGTCGATTTTGTTGGGGTCGCCGGTCAGCTTTTGGTTTGCTTTGATCGCTTTTTACATCAGTGAAGGTGGCCGTACTGTAACCAGGGTAAGCATTTTATTCCGTTTTCTATCTTTTTCTCAGCTCTAATTTCGTCTTTACTGTAGTTTTTGTGTAAATATTATTTTGACAAAAGCGATCGAATGAGGAGTGGCCAAATTCAGACGTGACATACTGTGTATATCTTGACAGTGAGAACAATGCCATGTTGTGTATTTTCCGCGGACGATATATTAATTTCTCGACACTTACGAGAAAATTTGTTGCCGAAAAAAAATCCCAAATTCGTCAAAATAAGACCGTGTCAGATTTAATTCGGATTTGAACAAAACTACCCCAATTTAAAAAATGACGATAATAAATTCAAAATATCCCGTTAATTTATAAAAATAATTCGCTCCCGTGAGTTATTTTTAATACGTGTAGAGACTATTATAAAATTTAAGAGATCATCGAAAATTTTTAGTTACTGTATTCCTATGCGTGACATCGAAACAAAGTAGTAATTTTGGAGTTATGAATGGTTGAAGAATCTTTCTCTGGTGTTATGTTCTCGGTTAAATTTCTACCGATCTTGTTGTATTGTTGTTGAATATAATAGATTTTTCACCGAACAATTAAAAATCGTTGATCCATAGATTCCGATATCATTTTAGAAGACACGCTCAGTCACGTCGTGATCCTGTGAAAATGTCAAAATAAACCGAGCGCATCGTTTGCTGTAGATGTTGGATTCCCCAGAAAAAAAACGTTACATATTAAATATTTTTAAAAAACCGAATTTGGTCGTTCGAATTTATTAATTAATTAACGTTAATCAATAATTCATTCAAGACACTGTTTCATTCAGCAATTTGTAACCTCGCCTATGTGATAACTGCTTCTTTCATTTTTGCACTTCTCTTAAGAGGCTAGAACGACGATCTGTAACGTGAGAAATCTCTCTCTCACGTTCACTGTTATGATTTATTTCTCGATTTATCTTCAAGTTTTTAATTCTAAGTATCGAGTATTCGCGAATTATCAGTCGCGACAATCGCTCCGAGGCGGAAAAAATAGCGGAAAAAAAAAAAAAATTCATTTGAATGTTTAGATTATTAAAGGGAGAGGCGTTATTATTTCGTGTTGGTAATTTCTCATGGCCTAAATTTTGTTGCCGTAGCAACCCCTAGGCGGGTTTCAAGGAAAAAAAAAAGAAAAAATTGAGTTTACCGATTATATAGCAGTGACGGTTCTGGCTCCTTACAAAGTTTTCGAATCGAAATTTAGTCGCGAAGTCGGCAATCGTTTGCCATTTGTTATTTTTCTTTGAGAGATCGAAGCCTTTCTGGACAAAATGGAATTCTATCAAGCAGCACCTGCTCTGACTGTTTGGCAATCTGCCATAATCGTCATATCACGGTTAAAGCATTGAAAAATGGAAAAATGGCGATAACGATATTGAAACGATGGCTATAAACTGGGTACCGTTTTATTTATTTATTTTTCTTTTTGACCAGTTCGTATTTTCCGAATGTGCTGTATTAAAAAAAAAAAACAAAAAAATTCGCATTATATTATAGCTTTCATTATATAAGAGTTTGCATTTATTCATCGGTACTTATGCTTTCAAGATTACTCTTTTTTTTTTCCTTCCTCTCTCTCTCTCTAGTTGAGTCTTTGCCTTCTCTATGTGATGTAATTGGCTTAAGCGATTTGCAACTATCATTTAACATTTTTAGCCTTATAAAAAGGCTAATTTTGTTTGAATAATATTAAATAATTAGAATGGATATTAACTTCGCTGCTCTGTCCTATTTTTCGATTGTCAACACTCTCTTTACAGTCAAGTCTACGTATCGAACGATGCTGTTCATAGAATGCGTTGAACTCATCAGTTTTAGGAAAATTGACTATTCGACTGTAAACTTTAGAAAGAAAAAATAATCTAGAAAAGTTCTTGTTTAATTTTTTTTTTGTCGAATAAGTTTTCATTTTCTATACTTAATAGCATTGCAAGCATTTTTATCAATAGGAATTTAGTTAGAATTTTTTTATTTGGTAGTATCAAGTCGACATTTTTATCAAACTTATTAATTAAGAGGAAGTTTAACTTTGAAGTTCAAGGTGAAGAATTAAATTTGTAATAAATATTTGTTACATTTTCGTCGGTCGAAGTTTTTTCCAAGTTTTTTTTAACGTGTTTGTTTAGCTCCTTCTTTCGCCCCGTACCAGAAGGCGGACGTATGCTATTATGTCCACTTGTGGTATTAGCGTCATCTACTGAAGGACGGAGACAGGAAATTGTTTGAACGTCTTGGCTGTAATCTTTAACTTATATTCCTGTTACGAAAAATGAATGATATTATTGCATTTGAACAAAAACTTTTCCGCAACTCGGGCAAATCGTAATATGTAGTTAAAACGAGTAACAAATTTATATTCACGAATGCTTCGATAATATTTATACAATCGTTAAAATAATTGTTTAACTCGTTCTCAAACGTTCCACGACAAGTTTTGCATAAGAGCATCCGTATTTTACCAAATTAGAAGTGAAGTTCAAGGATGGGTTCAAGGTGTTATACTCCTCTCTCTCATTTTTTTTTATGTCATTATAATAATCCATGGAAAAATTAGTTTCAATCGTGATTAATTTATGAATTCGTAATTTATTCTGATTCATTTTTTAACGCAATTTTTGGTTTTAAAACATTATTCATTACGGATCCGTGTCATGTTCGAACGGAAGTCGTGTTTTTCTGATCGATGACACACATTTCTCCCACGCAAATTTGAATTACGACAAAATTCGAGGTGGAATGTCTGTCGTTTCCCCCCTTCCTTTTCAAAGAAAGTCTGACCTATATATATATTTTTTTTAAATAATATTTTAATCGTGGATATGTTTCGATTATACTTATTTCGCATTAACGAATTCTAGAACAGCTATTAAATTTTTTACGAGCTAAAAAAGAAAGAGTTTAGCTTGCGGTACGTAGAAGGGAAGAGCAATCTATCTTTATAATTAAAATTCGGGTGTGTCGATGTAGATAACTTGCCTGTATTTAGATGTAACAAACAAGTTTTCCACTATATTATTCGTTCTTCTTTGTTGACAGAAGAAGACGGACTTCCGTCATATCTACGAGATTTATTTTTTTCTGGTCCGAGATTTATTACAAAGCAATTGAACGAACCCATCCGGAAGATATAAGGGATTACTTTATCCGGACAACAATTTCTGACTTATTCTTGAAGAGACACGGTTCAAATCCCACCTCCGCGATTATTTTTTTTTTTTTTTGCAATAAAAGATATATAAAGGGATTTTTTTTCATCGATTGCACCAACACGGAAAATATAAATATAAATAAATGCGAAACAATGCTTAGAATGTTTAAAAATAACGCTTACGAAGCGCTAAAATTGATTTAACTCATTTTATATTCGCGTGGATCGCATCCAGAAAGTATAATTCCCGTTAATTTTTAAATGCATATTTACTTTTAATATTTTATACTGTACAACAGATGGTTCGAATGTTTTTAATCCTCAAAATTATGCGGAAGGGGAAAAATTGTTTATTTTTTTTTCTTTTTTTCAGTCCAGTAAAAAATCGACATCTGTCATGTTTTCATTTGCATCCCCATTCATATATATATATATATTACGATTTTTTATTATTCTTGAATTAGTAATTTCTGAAGCAAAATTTTAAATGAAAGCTTCGACTTAACTGGTTCTTTAAGTCACGAAATTCGAATTTTTGAGAGAGGCAACGAAGCGCAAATATCGCCAAAAATGATTCGAGGCAAACCGAGCGAAAACGATCTCGAAACGATTGAATTTTATGCGAGTTTGAAACAATTGTGTGGACGTACGCATGATAATCTTTAATTAAATTATTGTCAGGAATTTTTATTTTATTTTTTTATTTTTGTGTGCGGTTCTCTCTCTCTCTGATATTTAAATAAGTGACAATGATAGAGATATTATTCAATTGCGAGCGATTAGTGTCGAAAAATTTACATAATGGAACATTCTCGTACCGGTACCCTGTCAACAAAAACTAAAAAAAAAATAAGAAAAAATTCATTCGAGTCTTTTAATTTATGGTTCCTTCTACGCGTAATAACTTATTGGTGGTTTTACGGTAGAAACTAAAATTAATTTCTACTGTATCGATTAATGATTAGGAAGCTTCCATGTGCTATTAGGTGGGTCTTCTCTCCTTTCCCACCAAAATAATCAATAACGAAAGTTTAATACCGTATATTTATATATTAATTAAAGTCTCCAACAGTAAGAGAAATTTCGAATTTTATTATTCTATTTAATAACGGCAGTTTTAGATATACAGTAATTAAAATTTGAATTTTTTTTTTTTTCCTATTTTTCTCCGTTCCATCTACGAATTTAAAACGGCGCGCGATTTAATTAAAATAAAAAAAAAATGTTTTTAATTGTCTAACTTAGTAAATAAGTGCACGGAATAAATTATATTAGTCCAAACGGTAATGTCGAAACAAGTGCATAAAAATAATTTCCTAATTGCATCTTTACGTACCTACTCTTTCCGATGGAGAGACATAATAATCGAAAATGGAAATGTCAGAAAACTGTCAGTCTTTTCTTATTCTAGTCTAGAAATTAGTAAACTCACAAAGAAAAGCAAACATGTCTTACTTTTTAATTAATTTTTTTTTTATTGTTTTCGTATTTTCTCTTTAAGAGAAGTTTGTTTTGACAGACCACTAATGCTTCATTTTTCTCATGAAAAAAAATTCTCTTTTTTCGTTCGCTATATAGCCATTTCAGAACATTAAATAGCAGTATTAAGACGCTATTAAGAGTTTAATAATATGCCATTTCTTCCGCATTTTCTCCCTTTTCTCGAATTTACGTTCGAATCTATATCTGCCGCATTTTTTTTTTTTTTTTTTTATATATTAATTTTTAATCTTTTTAAAGCGTCAAATTCTCTTAACAAAACAAGATAAAAAAAAGGAAATAAAATTAATTTATTGTCAATTTTTTAATTTTAAATCTGTTGTTATGATTTTAAATTAGTCTGATGTATTTATGTAATTTTTAAATCTATCTGTTTGCTTATTAAAGTTAAGTAAATAATGCAATTTTAAGTTTCGTTTGGATAATGTTTAATGTATGTGAATGCGCTGTTAATTTGCAGTTTTTTTTTAAATCACGAAAACAGATAAAACTTTTAGCGTTGCTAACTAACGTTATGAACATTTTTTTTTTTTTTTAGAAAACTCTTTCAAATGCGTATAGTTTCATTCATGTGCGATAAGTAGTTTGAAAAAAAAAAAGAAAACTTTTAACATTTCTCTCGGCCGCCATCTTGTAACGCGATCACGTATAGACTTCAAAGTTAGTAGTCGTATAACTTGTGTAAATAGGAACGGTCCGCTAAAATTTGATTTTCTTCTGGTATTTTGTTCTTGAGATACGTATTTTTTGGATTGCACCGATAGTTAGACATCAGAAAATGTAATTACATAGTCAGTCCCGTATTTGAATGACTATAATGATATTATAGTCATTCAAATACGGTTATTTATATCATTAATGTGAAACCAATAGCATTGATTTCTAAAATTTCGAAGTTTTATATTCAATGGCCGCCATCTTGTAATGGGAATCTCGAAATTAATAGGCACGCACCTTATTTTATAGAAAAATAAAAGGTATATACTCATAAATTATTAATAATATAAATTTATAAAATTTGAATATTCCGCGATGTTTAATTCTCGAGATATTTTGCGAATAGACAGACATACAAACATACATACATACATACATACATACATACATACATACATACATACATACATACATACATACATACATACATACAT
>WUQG02054848.1:0-10188 GCA_011317285.2 Androctonus mauritanicus | reverse complement strand
CTGAATATGTTGTATAATATTAATGTATTAAAAACATTAATTTTCTCAATTGTTGTTTTCTGGACTTAACCGCATTGGCTTCTGAGCGACTCATATATATATGTGTGTGTGTCCAAACTACTTGATTTTATATATGTGTATATTTATATATATGCAAAATCAAGTAGTTCGGACACATATGTAAAATCAAGTAGCTTGGATGGCATTCCTTGCAGATCTCTGCTCTTTAGTAGAAAAGTAGAATTTTCTTTTACAGGTAGTAGTAGTATTGTCAGTAATATTTATTCTCTACAGTTTTTATGTATGCCAGAATTTATACGTATTGATAAATTTAATTTTTAAGAGGCTTTTCATCATTTAGTTGGACTTACGGATTCCACTTAACGAAAATATAAATGTCATCCGGTAAATAATGGTTCGGGCCATTTGTTTCGTGTTTATTTCGAGAAGCGCGATGGCAAGCTAAAATTTCCTTCGCTTTTCCGTAGCTGTAAAGGCCAGCTACCCAAGCCTGTGTATATTCTTGGATATACTGTATCCACTTTGATTAATGGAGAGTAAGCGGAGGACGGAGCAGATGCTGCATATCACTGTTCTCTGTGAAAATTACATCTGCGAGCTTAGGTTGTTTACTATGCAAAATTATGACCGCATCTAATTATTTAAAAGTATACACTGTATATTTTAACTCACACTATTCATGTTGGATTTCGTGTAATATTTTGTTGAAGAGCGATTAAATTGTTTTATCGCGGATCGGCAATGCGAATTGGTCTTTTATAAAAAAAAAAAAAATAAGTCGAAACGACTGGATCAGTCCGGTAACAACACGTCAAACCTCGACAGGTGTAATTAAATTGGTTCTACTCGATGTTAATTTGTTGCCGCTTTTATCTGTTAAATAATTAACCACTGTTGTCTGTTAAGAGTTCGATAATCGTTATTACTTACGAATTTGCTCAATAGATGGCGACGTATATATAGCCATCTGCCATCTTTCGGTAAAAATTTAATTTTTAAAATGGGTAAAAAAAAAAAATTCGGTAAATGTTTTCTGTTAAAATTCAAAATATTATCTCTGACGTTTATAGTAATTCATTTATTAAATTTTGAGTTATATCAGATTAGCGTCGATTATATTATTTTTTTTTGTTTACTCGTTTAAAAAAAAATTAAGTCCATGACGTCATCGTTACGTAGCGATTTCTTTTTTCTTTTCCTACCGGAATGACGTCGGCGGGTAGCGAAAGAAGTAAGAATTATTATTATTATTATTATTTCAGGAAAGAAAAAAAAAATACAAAAAGATGTATATAGATGATAGCCAGGTTATAAATTTATTATGTCATTCCCAAAAACCAAACTTTTATATTAAAACGACAAAAGTGCATTTCCCGAACCGGCGATAAATGAAGCCAAAGTTTGATTTTTTTTTTTTTTTAAACGAGGATCTAACGATTTTATTCCTTCCTTTTTTAATAGAAATCCAAAATATATTTATGAAAATTGGAAAGAAATATATGTAAATTATTTATTTATTTTTTTCTCTAAAGAGTTACTCATTTATCCACCGGTTGGCTTAAATTAGAACATTTGCGGGAAAATACTTATTCTTTCTACTTCTAAAAATATATTTGCTTTTCCTGAATCTAGTTCATGTCTCTCTCTCTCTATACAGGAAGAGGAAGAAGAAGAAGAAGAAGAAGAAAAAAGAAGTCGGAGAGAGAGCGATTTCGTAAATAATCCAAGACGTTTCTGTTAGATTATCCATTATTTAAAGACGATACTCTATATATTTACTTTTATGATGTGGATCATTTGGCCAAAATAATTATTCTATCAAATAAACGTATTTTTATTATAATTTACGATTCTAGTTTATCTTTTAATTTAATGTTTTGAGTTAATTAAAATCTAGAATTAATCAGTTATTAAATCTATACCGATAGAGGGCCACCGGGAAGCGTTTTTGAATTTGAATTTGAAACGATTCGTCCCGATTGATCAGAGTTTGAATTCGAAAATAACAAGAATGTCGTTTGGTCGTCGAAGAATATTTTCTTTTATTAATTAATTTCTTAGTAAATCGAAAGATTTAACATAATTAAGATTTTAATTAGTTAATTAAAATCTAGAATTAATCAGTTATTAAAACTATATACCGATAGAGGGCCACCGGGAAGCGTTTTAGAATTTGAATTCGAAACGATTCGTCCCGATTGGTCAGAGTTTGAATTCGAAAATAACGGAATATCGTTTGATCGTCGAAGAATATTTTCTTTCGATTTACTAAGAAATTAATAATAATATATCTTTCTCGATATGCTATAATCGAAATGGCGTGATACCCATAGCCAATCGTGTCGCACACGATTTAAAAATATAATATTTATAAGAAGCGCGAATCGGTCGGAATCACGTGAACAGTTTAGTCCAAAATTTCTAATAAAATGTAATAATATTTGGCATTTGCCATTTTTAAAACAAGAAATGGCATTAAAGCATAAAAGCCAAAACGAAATTTCGAAAATGGCGTTTAAAATTTTTAAAAACAATTATCGGATATCATCCGATGACGTAAATGTTACGTAAGCGGCGCGTCAAATTTTTCTCTTAACGTTATTGGCGAAAATTCGAATATTTTTTATTTATTTTAATATTTTTAAAATTAGACCAAAATATAAAAATTCGACTATACATGTATTAAATCGTGGCCAATGACGATTGCCGCGTTAACCGTGTTTAGATAATTAATCCAAAAATTCGAGTACTATTAAAACAATAAATTATATAGGAAACATTAATAAAAGCGAATTATCTTACTTTATGTATGAATAATTAGGAAAGCGCGTCATTATTAAATTATTTACATCAATTTATGTAAAGCAATTTCGGTATCGATTCTCGTTTATTACTGCGGATAATGTTTTACTGTTGCTGCACTTGTACGACATCAATGCCCGAAGCCCGGGATAAGATTTTTTGACGTAACTAACCACTATTAGAAAAGGAGAAATTTTCTAAAGAGCCTGCAGATAGTTCTTTTTTTTCTTCTTCTTCTTTATAGTTTCTGAAAGTAAACTATTATCTTCCACGGAACAAAGAATCTCCTACCGATGCTGACAATCGATATCTATATCTCCAGAAAAATCTAAGTATAAGATAAATTCTAAATTTTTCCCTTTCCCATTGAAAATTTCAATGGTTGAATAATTAACCATTTCTTTTTTTCATTCTTTAAAATTATTATTCATTTTTTTTTTCAATTATCTATTTAATATTCATACCCATCGTCGGCCTATATTTTTACATTTTTTAAAATTATCCTAATGGCATTTTTTCTTTTAATTCGACACGATTTATCACGAAATTTCCGTAAAGTATTTAAATTTCCTCCGATTTAACTGCGATTATGGCATTAAAATAACAATATTTCTGGAAGTTATTACATGATTTCTCTTCTAGTTGAGATTAATTTTCTGAAAAATTTCTTGAGAAATTTTTTCAGTTGCATCGCGTACTTTTTATATATTTATTATTAATCGACAATATTATAAGACAATTTTATCTATATATTTTTAAAATAAAACTTTGTTGTTTAATTATTAAAAATAAATAAACAAAATGGAAAAAAATATGTTCAAAAATCATTCTATTTCTCAATTAAAATAATAATAATAATAATAATAACCTATTTAAATCTGGCCAGTTTGAAAGAAAGTCAACAAAGCCATAAAATTACAAAACACGCGTGTTGCTAATATTACGTAAGATTTGAATTTATTATTATAGTAGCAGAGCATAATGTATGCATATATAAAATAGCGTATCCACTGTGATCAAATTGCGGTTCGCCAGCCATTTGCGGCTCTTCGGTATCTTCATGTGTGGAACCATATTGAAGGTATCAAAGGCTTCATGTGGCTTCATATATGGAGCCACATTGAAGATGCCACAAACGGCTCTTCGGTACCTTCATGTATGGAGCCACAAATGGCTCTTCGGTCCCTTCATATATGGAGCCCCATTGAAGGTACCGAAGAGCCGTAAATGGCCGGCGAGCCGCAATTTGATCACAGTGGATATGATCAACCAGATCATATCCACTGTGATCAAACAGACAAAACAAATACTTTGATCAAACAGTACAAATAACTATTAACCATATTATCAATGGTTAATATCTATTTTAAATTAAAAAAATTAATATATTTGTAATTTGTTCGTTTATTGTAAAAAAGTAATATGCATCTATACGAAATAAATACGCGTGAAATATATAATAAACAATTTTTGAAACCATTGTTAAGATTATCCAAAAAAACTGATGGGGCTCTCATTAATCCATAAAGAAACTGATTACGACTTTCAAGTATTCGAAATTCTCCTACGTGAATCTTAGTGACATGAAGTTTGGCCACCCTTCCACTGCAAATTTAGTGTATTAGTATTGTGTATATTGCCATTACATATGACTGACTTGAAGCAATAGTATGCTATGCCACAAAAAAGTTCAACGACATTTATAACATATACTACCTGCGATTTATGATCTACACAGACTCGCAATTCAAGTAAATCAATTTTTAAAAGTCTAAACGTTTGTTAAAAGAGATTAACATTTGTTTATTATTCGATTTAATTATTTTTTTAAACATAAAACAGCAAAATATCTCAGAAATTTTGCGTGTTACTGCCCTCAGCCATTCATTATAACACGTATATAAAATACTATATACTATATCTATGTCTTATTTATATACATATACATTTAATAAAACATACATAAAAAAAACTTATACCGTACATTATTGCTATTAATAAAAAAAAAATATTGTTGCTATGGAAGTACGGTAACGATACTACTATAGACAGCTACAGTAGAAACGTTAAATACATTTCAAATTATATATATAAAGTATCTTGTTAACTGGTTAGCATTTTACGTAATGAAATTAAATATTGCTCTAATAGCATATTTGTAATCATATATTTATACTTCTACAGCAATCTCCTTACGGTATAATAGCATTACGTTTATAAGTAAATTTAATTATAATTTGTAACTCTACCTTTATACAATGGCACCAGAAACGAATATGGTAACTGTAGCAGCAATTACTTATTGTTTTTTTTTTTTTTAATAATTCTGATTCATTATTAAACAGTGTAGAAACTTTGTTTACGGTACTACTATAGTTAATTGCGAGTAGGTTAAAAAAAAATATCGACTGTGGTTATTAAATCTACAAAACCAGGAGATTTTTATTACTAGAGTAAAACTAGTTCCTGTTATAGCGGCGTGTACCACACGCACCTTTTATTATTACGGCAGTAGCCAAACATACACACACACACCTTTTGTTAGGGAGCAATATTTAATTAGGAATTGAGCTTATTGTCATTATTACTATTATCATAACAGCGATTAGTCTGGTTCTAGTACCGGTCGGTTGTAATAAAATTCAGGAATTTCCCGAAATAAATCACACGTTTTATCTTTCGCGAATGTGTATAAAAGAGAAAACCGAAATGCGAGCAATCAGGAAATTAAAAAAAAAAAAAAAATCGCAAAATCTCCCAGAGGAGGTCAAAAGGTCAAAATTCGATAAAGAATCGCCCGCCAATCGTAATTATTTTTGCAAAATATAGCGTTAAATTTAAAACGTCGTATGGCGTGTAACAAATCACTAAACAAGCAAATCGTTTAAATGCTATCACGAGATTTATTTTTCTTATATATATATATATATATATATATACATATTTTTGAATTTAGCATTTTCACTCAATTTATATAAAGAAAATGACAAATAGTCTTTGCCATATTCCCTCCTGACCTCAAAAATAATTAATGTTATCTAGTTTAAATTGTATCTAAGAACCTATATATATGCGCTGTACAGTTTTTTTTTTCCATTCTCTTCTCTCCCTCTCCTCCTCCTTGTCACGTTTATTAATATTTACGAATTTTCTCGTTTTATTTTTCGAAAAATGAAATAGTTTAAATGGCATTTTTGACAAATTTTTCATTCTCGATTTTCTTTGTATCGGAGAAAATCTCGGATTATAAAAATATTTGTTTGTTATCTTTTAATGGTAACAAAAGCGGCTTACTCTCTCTCTCTCTCTCTCTCTCTCTCTCTCTCACTTCACTGTAATGTTACGCTGTTAATAATAATCTTTTGTACTCTGGTAATTGCTTTACGCTTTAATACTATAAATAAAAGCGTTAGGAATTTTATACAGGTATAATTTCAATAATAATTTGGTTCGAAAATTAAAAAAAAAATATCGAGCAGTTTGAACGAAGCAATCGAATAAAGCGACACTCTTATGATCATCACACAGTAGGAAACGTTTAATTCTTCATCTTTAATGTAAATAACTGTCGCCATCGAGGATACGAACGAAGAAAAAGGAGAATTTCCTTAATTTGATGGAAACTTCATTCCGTTATTACGGAATTCGACGGTGTTTTTAATCCTTTATTAATGAAAAATTAAAAAAAAAAAACCAGAAAGACTGAATATTCCCTGAAGGTTTTCAGAAATTTTTTTTGTTATTAAATCTCTCAGTATTTTTAATCATATTTTTGTTACGTTGCAAAGCGTTAGAGACAAGTAGTACATATATATATATATAAATCCGTAACATAGAAAATCACTTAATATTCTCTCCAATTCGGAATTTATACTGCTACTCAAATTTAATTAATTAAACGAGAAATTAATAATCGATTGTTAGTTGTTGTCCATGACGTTATTAGCAAAGCGCGACTCTTCCTTTTATATTAATTTTACTCCTCCAAAAATTAAAAAGGAGGAAAAAAAAAACATCAGCGACTACGCTTTTAATCGCCAGCAATTCATTAATTTTAAAAATTTATTAATAACAAAATTCTCTGGATATCAAAAAAAAGAGTCAATCGTTTATTAAATATATGTGTCGAGTTCGAATTACTTTCGTCGATAATTCTGATAAATAAAATAATAAAAGGGAGGGAGGGAGGGAGGAAGAGCGGCAGAGCTTTGAAATTACGAGGTAACGGTCGATTACGTCATCACTTAAGTTCCCTCATCAAACGACTATCTAGCTAGTTACAAAGTTAAACGAGGCGTTGGTAACATTCGTTAAGGAATCCCTTTTAAGCAGAAAGTGATGGCAACTTTAATTATTTTTCGCTTTGCCACCTCTGCCACACGCTTATTATAAACATTTCCTTCTGGCAGCTTACGAATTATACAATTCGATCGAAGCATTTTTCTTTGCAAGAAGGTAGAAAATTGACGACCGAAGATTAAATTTAAAGTAATGCTCCCCAAACACTAGTGAATTTACAAGTTTAGAAATTTTAATCTTTTCACTTTCCGAACGGGAAGTTTCCTCACGGTTACTACAGAGAAGAGAAAAATTTTCCGAATTTATCTGGTAGTTTAATAAAGTTGAAGAAATTACCCGGAATTTCTGCCTTTTATGAATTTTAAATCTAGATATTGTAAGCTATTATAGAGACCATACGTCAATGCCTAAGATATTTACGGAAACGATAAGGTTCTGGTTATCGTTCGGGAAATAAATCGCTTCTTGTGCGAATTGCTATTAATTTTTCTTCCACCGTAATATTAATATTAGTTATAATTAACGGTAACGAACCTCTAGAATTTATATAACCGACCGAAAAATTCGTTTATGCAATATTAACTTGGGATTTAAGGGCAATTTAATCGCTCTTCGAACTATATACATTGTCTTAGGTAGAAGCAGATACTTATTTAAAGCAAGTACAGTATATAAAAAGGTAATGCACTAAAGCTAGGCAGAAAAATCAATTAATTTAAAAATGTTATTTTAGAGATTGCAACTCGATAGCTTTACGCTTGGTTGCTGCATTATCGCTAATTATACATTTCGATCGTACTTTTTTTTTTCTTCTTCTTCTATTAAGCTCACGAAGAACAATTGAAATTAAATTAAATTTTCTAAACTTACGGATAGAAAAGAGAGAATGATTTATTTATTTATATTATCTGTAGATGAGGAACAGGGCCCGGAATGATGAATATTTTTAGCGAAAAATATTTCTTTAAATAACCTTCCACGTCTAATGATTCACTCTTCCACTTTGACGCGATATACTGTTACAAACAACCGTTCGAGCTCGGAAAATACATCATCGTAGCCTCTTGGAAATCCCTCCACCTGTACCCAACTGTTTCCCGACCCGCATTTCACTCTTTTCTAGCAATTTCGCCATCAATCTTGCTCCGTTTTTTCTCTCTCTCCAACATACACGCCACGTTAATATTTTCTAGAACTACAAATTTATCTATCAGAAAAGCAATTTTTATTTTCGGTACGGTCGGAAGAAGTTCGGAGTCTTTAAAAGAAAAATTAAAGAAAACTGTTTGAAACCAAAGAAAACACGTGAGAAAACGTGAAAAGATCCGTTAAAAAATTAAAAAAATATCGAAGAAGTTAGTTGGTGATAAGAAACGTTAGCCCGAGGTGGCGAAATTCGGAACTCCTAGTTCGAGTCGGTCCCGAGATCCGCTGTCGTCCTTTTATCGATTGATAACGATAAAGAAAGTCTGTTCCGAGGAGAATAAAAAGAATTTCTAAGCTTTCTGGCCAGAAGTAAATACTTTTCTACTCACTCTTTCAATAAGAATACGTTCTATTATTTTCCTTTCGACACGATAAGCTAATCTAAAGAAGTGGGCACGATAAAATCGAGCTCTCTCTCTCTCTCTCCGCTCTGTCTATCAGTCGCTCTCTCTTTCGCATTACAGTTGTATGCGGTTAGTAAGGCTACCAATTGAGCAAATGTCGAACGAGTGACCTAAATAATAACGGATATTCCGCTTTTGCTACTATTATCGAGACGACGTGCCGTAATTTATTCGAGTGCAGATACGCTAAATTTATGGAAAATTAATTATCTTTCGATTCTTTTTATCTCGCTACGCAAATTCTAAAATAGATAAAACTTGTTTATTCTTAAAAAAAAATAACAATTCTATCTTTCCCGGCAAAAATTTTCCGTCTTTTTACAACGAATATAATTGCGGAAAAATTCTTCCGTAATATTAAATTACGTTTTGTAATATACTATTTAAATTTTGTATATAAACTCGCTCTAGGCGCTTTACGAATTTTTTTTTTCTTTAATCGAATTTACTCGAATATAATCGGAAAGTAATTGATAGAAAATAGGGAGAAAATTAGGTACATTTCGGGTATTCGGGGAAATAATGGAAACGCTAATAGGAAATTTACATGACTTTACGGAAATTGAAGCGAAATTTTCAAAGAAATGTTAGGGATTTAGTAGGGAATTTTCCCGTTAACCGACTCCGATTAAAACTAACAAGTAAGACGAATTATTTATAAGCGAATTTAGGCGAATATAATCAGAAAATAATTGATGAAAAATGGGGAAAAATTAGGTGCCTTTCGGGTATTCGGGGAAACAGTGCAAACGATAACAGGAAATTTACATGGCGTTACGGAAATTTTTTTTTAACGAAAAAGAAATTGAGGCGAAATTTTCAAAGAAATGTTAGGGATTTGATAGGGAATTTTCCCGTTAACCGAGTTAGATTAAAACAGACGAAATGCTTTAATTTTTCGAATGATTTTTAAGTGAATTTGTGCGAATATAAATCAGAAAATAATTGATGAAAAATGGAGAAAAATTAGGTGCCTTTCGGGTATTCGGGGAAATAATGGAAACGATAATAAGAAATTTACATGACGTTACGAAAATTTTTTTTAACGAAAGGGAAATTCAGGCGAAATTTTCAAAGAAATGTTAGGGATTTGGTAGGGAATTTTCCTGTTAACCGACTCCGATTAAAACAAAGACGAATTATTTTTAAGCGAATTTAGGCGAATATAATCAGAAAATAATTGATTAAAAAAAATAGGGAGAAAATTAAGTATATTTCCGGTATTCGGGGAAATAGTCGAAACGGTAATAGGAAATTTACATAACATTACGGAAATTTTTAATGGAAGGGAAATTGAAGCCAAATTTTCAAAGAAATGTTAGGGATTTGCTTGGGAATTTTCTCTTAAACGACATGGATTAAAACCCAGACGAAATTCTTTAATTTTACGAATGATTTTCTACCATATTTAATACGGGTTGATAATGTGCAAAGCACAAACCGGGGAGTAAGTGGA
>WUQG02054847.1:0-28561 GCA_011317285.2 Androctonus mauritanicus | reverse complement strand
CACTAGCTACGATTGTTTTTCTTGTAATGGGATTGCAGTCGGTTTCAAAATAATTTATCCCCTGTGCGCCTGTAAAACAATCATAATTACTTCATTAAATGGATAGAAGCAAAATGCAATTATTATTATTATTATTTTCTCTTCTTTTTATTAAGTGGGAAGTTCAATATTGCATTGATCTTCGTTTCTTGTTATTAATATTGCTGTTGCAAGGTTAACTGTTAGAATAGTAGTTCGTACTTCAATGCGGTCTTGAAGAATTGAGGTATGTGAAGTATCTTCTTCCTAAGTCTACAAATATCAATTTTCTTGTATATATATATATATATATATAAAATATATGAACTTAGATGATCCGTCTATATATATGTAGAAGGACGAGTGACCAGCGAATTATTTTCATTCCTGAAAAAAAAAGAGTATACCTAGTAGAATGAAGAGGAAAAGGCATCATTATTAATCCTGCCAGGGAATACATCCTTCGTTTCTGTGACAATGAACCACGGCTGTCTAGATCGATGTCAACCTCTGCACATTCTTAGCCATTGTCAGCAGATTTACGAGGGCATAGTCGGAATGTTTGGCCCTCCAATCACCACAATCCATTCTCGTCCATCGTCAATAAACCGCTTCTACCGTGCCAATCACGTGATTTTTTTGTCTCCAACTTTTGAAAGTATTTGGCTCTTTTCGTCTCCTTCTTAGGCTAAATCATAATTGTACGAATATTCCAATCATTTTCCAGAAATTCGATAGCAGGAGCGACTTTTTTCCGTTTCGAAAACCATCTCAACGAGGAGTGAAAAAGTTCTATTTGTTTTATAATAAAAACAGCGTGGTTTTTGTTAATAAAATATCGATTTACACCTGAATACAGTTTAAAAGTCTTTCTAATTAATCTGCAGACGTCATTATTTCATTTTTTTTCTAAACAATTACTTCATTAATACGAAGAGAGAAAGAAAAAGAAAAAAAAAAAAATTAATTTACCCATCGCTAACCGCGGTAGTAGATAGTATGTATTCCTGAGCTCTTTCATTGAAACATCGTTTAGAATTCTCAAATATAGTTATCTAAACTTTACTATCATCTGCATTCTAATAACGAATTCCATTTGCAGTAAGTTTAATCCTATAGGCCACCGATACTTTAGCCTAATTGTCATTCAGTAGACAGTTTGACGCGTGACCCGGATGTCACCAAATACGACGTCTAAGTAATGTTTAAATCGCTATTGTCAGCCATTTTGTAAGATAAAGACATTGACAGAATCTCAAAGCATTAATTTTTGAATATTTTATGATTGACATTAAAAGCCGAGTCATTTCGCACATAGGCCTATTCTGTTTAGATATCCCAGTTTATAAATTGGACAATTATTTAAATGCGCACAAAGTTTTACTTATAACTTGTTGCTAAAGTAGTTTAACTTTTTTCAACATATTTTAAATTCGTTTAAAATATATTAATTTGAAGAAATTCTGAGCCTAAAGCCTAGGCACTTATAGATATAATGTTGTCAAAAGTATCTACAGTTGAGACTGTTTCGCAACTTGCTACTTCCAAAAAAAAAAAAAAAAACTTTTAATTAAAAAAGAAGAATCATATTTAACATTTTATACATCTGAGAAGTGATTAGGTTATAATAAATACATTTTTTGTTTATTTTTAAAAATAGTGTGGATATATTTAAAAGTTATCAAAGCTAGATTACTTGTTTCTCAGTAATACGTAATCTGGATTCTGGTACAGTTCATAAAGTAATAACATCACCTTTTAATTAAGCTCAGACATGGAATGGAAACACAAAAGCTTCTGCAAGATACACATAGAGTCTGTCAACTACGGCACAGAAGGGGACGTTCGACGACCTCCATTAGACAGATGGTAGCGGTTAACAGAAGACTATTCCCTGAGCAGTGTAAGCATCGGTCGATGGTATCGCCCAGTAATCTCTTAAGCCCACTAAGCAGGCTCTAGTTGTGCTGAGCCATACGACAAAAGTGGACTGGCAAACGAAACTCAATGTTGAGCCATTAACCAAGTCACGTGATGACTCTACTCTCGGATGGTGAGAGGAGATGGCAGTATGTGTGTATGTGGAGAGAATAGGAATTTTTATTCTTCCCTATTTTGGAAATTGTCTTCTCGGATAGCTTAATGCCTTCTGGATGCAATTAAACTAAAATTGTTCGCTTCTAAATTTTTCTGCACTTATTTTTTTTCTATTTTGCAATGGTAAAGCATCTCTCTCTCTCTCTTAATTTTCTACATTTTCATTCACGAAAAGATAATAAAACCACTCTGTAACTCCATTTAAAACATCAATAAAACAGCTTCACATCTTTATTTTCATAAAGCTAATAAAGAACATCAACACCTTTCTCATAAAACTGACAGACCATATCGCATCTTCATTATTTCTTTAGATAGGCTATATTTTAACATTATCATTCTCTTACATATAAACGAATCACTATTTTCCATTCGAATTATTTTTATATATAATTTTTTCCTCTTACAATAATTCATCATGTTGATATATCCTCCTCTTAGATATCTAAATTTTTCGTGCTTAACAGATACCTTGCCGATTATATTATTTCCCAGAAAGTAAATCAATTTGCCATCAATCATACTTCACTATATATTTTTTTTTTCTTTAAAATATTTCTCTTCCTTCAGTTTTATTTCTCTTCTTCTTCTTCTCAGTACTGTATCTTAGTATCACCTACAGTATCTTTGACCTTTTCAACTTACTTGTCAGATGTTTAATCGCAGATTGTTGATAGACTAGCAGTCTGTCCTGTATCTTAAAAATGTCATTTCTCCTCTAATTATCGTGCCGTTATAGAAAAATAGAAGTTAAACGATATAAACAAATGTGTTCGAGAGAGAAAAATCTTCTTGGAATTGTTTACATTATAAAATTCCAGAACGACAGCTAAAACCGATGATCGAATTGACTTCACTATTTCCTACACTTAAAAAAATAATAAAAATAATAAAAATAATAATTAACAGTCTTTAAATTATTTTTATTGGTCTCTCTCTTCCTTTAGAAAATATTCAAAAATCGTTTCGAAAATTATTTTGGAATTTTTAAATAAAAACTAATCGCGATAATTACCATACTTGAGGTTGCTTAGATAACCTATAAAAGAAGCGGAACTACGCTATAAAAGTGATGCTTACAGCCGAATTAAAGTATAAAACTATAAAAGAGTAATAGCATTTCTTAACAACGTAATGATCTTTAGAATAGGGTAATTTATTCTTAAAGGGCCTTCTAAATAATTTTAGAATATATCTCGCTAGAGAAAGGTTTAAATTTCAGAATTGGTTTTTATTTCGTTGACATTTACGTGTAAAAAAAAGAGAGAGAGAGAGAGAGAAATTTTTTTAGCGCAAACAGATAATTATTTCTGTTATAATTAATGGACCATTTTGGCTGCAAACATGCATAATTATTTATAAGAATTTTTGGAGTTATGTTGGGGAATATGGCCTACAATGGGATTTTATTCTAGCCGTGTATGACCCAATAAAAATGCGCCCGAACAGAATTCCGATCGATTTTTTCCCCCTACTAAACGACTGCATTTTTACTCCACCCAAAATATTACCTCAAATCCACCAATTTGTAATCTATCCAAATCGAAATGACTCCCCGAAAAAAAAAAAAAAAATATAAAAATTCGGAGACGGGCAATCACTCGCTGGCTCCGAAACAATTTTGCGTACAAAAAAGTAAGAAATAAATCATATTGATAAATTTACTGGTGCGTGGTATATAGTTGGGGTTTCGAGTTGCCATTAAATATTCCGGAATAATAAAAAAGAAAAAAAAAGTTGGAGATATCAAATCAGAAACGCCATCTAGCGAGAAGTACTTTTACCAGGATGAAGAGATCATAGCTTTAAAGCGGAAACAAGCCAACGACAGTCACTCAGCAGGGAACACCGTTGCTTCCAGGTGAGAAAATTCGATTGAATAGCACCAGCAAGTCTTTTTCCTTTACTTCTATCCTAGGTTCCCGCGAGAATCTCTTACCAACTACTCCATACTTTACAAGGCAGATTCGACCAATGCTCTCTCTTTTTCCAGCACGAGTATCTTTTTTCCTGTACAGAAGGCAACGTATTTACATTCGTCGAGTCGCTAGAATCTCTCCCTATCGGTTTAGCATTTTCCGTCTTGTATAACGGTAAGTGTTTCCGGCAGGAAGCTGTCGATATTCCCGCTATTTCAGTCGACACACATGGCTGGATGGTATCGATCCTTTACTTCTACCACCAGAAGTGTCCTGTGACAGCAGTTGATTTGTCCGTGGGGTTGAATGGGGGTTGGAAATCCTATCGTTTCGCCCTACAGCGCGTAGTGTAGTGTAACGTGGAAATTGCTTTTTCAACATCAACGAAAATCTCCCGGGGAAGGTAGAGACGAGGTATTTGGATGTTCCGCCTTGCTAGCCTCACAGATTCGGAGGCACCGACTTAACTATGGGAGGTACGCTATCATAAATCAGTAATAGATTCTCTTCCCAATAGATGTCGGATCTCTCTCTTGCACACACTCGTCACAGATCGATTAAATTGTCGACCGCAATGCGAAAGTCGTCATGTTAACAATTTGTTAAGTCTGGATGTTAAGGAGGAGTCTTCCAACCAGCCAGAAATATTTTGTCTTTCTCCAGCTTCGAATGTTTTATGATGCAATTTTTAATCCTATTAACCACTTACTCGGTTTCCTGCAAAACGATACGGAAATCTTTTTTTTCCCCTATCCAATTTTTTCCCTTCACACACACCCATATATATATAGAATGTTAAAAGCATGTAAGAAAATAATGATTGAAGACGTTACAGTTGTGAAACTTTTCGCATGATTAATACGTTCTAATTATATTCTAATAGTCACATAAAATTTTTATTCACTTTTACAGATAATAAAACTAAGAAAATTATACAAATTATAATTTAATTCTACTTCCGATGCTAATTTATAGGAATTAATGGGATTAGTTAGTTTTCTGCGGGATTTTTCCTATCCGATACAAGATTACCGTTCTTCAAAATTTTCCTATAATTAACTATAATTAGATATGTATATACATCTATAAATATATTTATCGTTTCCACCAAAACTTTTAAAACAATAATTTCGTTTAAATTATCGTTCTCGGATTTAATTTCGTTATTCAAATAGTAAAGAAGAAAATTAGTACACTACGAGAAAATTATTATTTAATTTGATAGCCTAATAATAACAGTAAAGAGGGGGGTCAGAAATGGTTCCTTCTATGAGTTTATTTTATTAATTTTCCAATTTAGTTTTAGTCTCATATTTCGAGACGAAGTGTATGAGTAAAAGTTGGAGTATATAAATTTAACGCTATTTGGGACGACAGCTAGAAAATTAGGCAAATGGGATTCTGACTTTGATGCCATAATATGTGTATACCTACAGCCTAGAGCCAGTATAAGTAGTTAGGAAAGAAAGATTTATATACTGTAAAGCATAAGCTTAACTTTATAACTTAATTTTAGTACGGAAAAGTATATAAATGATCCAAAAGTGCCGAAACTAACAGAAACGACTACAGAATCTTTCAATGCGACTTGAGAATTATTTCCTCCTATTTTTTACATCTTCTAACTTTTTTTCGCATTATTAATGCTGAAAAAGAATAAGTTTCGATTATAGAGCCAAGCAAACTCTCGATCAACAAAATTTCCGTAGTGGAAGCAGACTGGTTTTGGTTCTCAAAAAAAAAAAAGAAATAAATCTTTGAGACGAGCGAAAAATTCGGTATTCAGATTAAAAAGAAAAAAAAAGAGGAATTAAAAAGAAGCGCGTTCGCCTCCTTAAATGTTTTCTCGCCCATTTCCATAACGAGAGAGAAATTTCTCCGTCGCTTTGTAGAGAAAACGTCAAAGGATTTACAACATGCTTTAGACATAGATGCTATGTAATTGCCATAGAGATTACAGCAAGACTTGCTTCGCTCCGTTTATCCTCGATAGCAGCCACAGAGTGCCATTGTATCTGCATTCAGCAGCATTCGATCGATTCTCCTATTTAACAGCTTTGTTCTGAGGACATGAGACACAATCAGCTTACCGCACGGCCGCCGGGAGTGACGGAGTATTTGCTCGGGATTACTCTGCCTTGTTTAGTAACACATCTTATTGTGCTCCCTGAAAAATTTTACATTCTCTTCATTATAATAAGCCTACCCAGGTTAGACGCTAACAATTGTCAAATGTCTTAGTTTTGCCAAAGTGTAGTTGATTGAGTCCGATGCTGAAACCTAACTGCAAAATTATTTTTAAGGAAAAAATAATAATAATAATCATATCACGCTTAAATTCAAAACTGTTATCGAATTTCTCAATAAACTAATCACTAAAATTATTTTCAAACACGAAAAAGTTTGATAACATATATCACGATTTTGTTAAACGGCATTCAAACCGTTGATATAAATATATATATATAAACATTGAAATGTAATAAAAAAAATCAGTTTTTATTCAATATTTGGAATTCTGTTTGTCAATAGAATTATAATTATCCAATATCTCTTCAAAAGTGCAGATCGATAATGGTTTTTCGATGATCATCCCAATCTCTCATAAAATAATTTAACTGATTGAATCGTATACGAGAGGAGAGATATCGCGCTTTTGTTGCTAATTTTTATTTAAATTTTACTTCTTTTATTGTCTTTACATTCGAGAGGAATTATGCGGAACAGTCATCAATTCAGTTTTAAATCGTAAAAAGAAAAAAAAAATCGCTCTAAACTTTCTATATTGCCCATTCCATTTCTAAAGCGTTCTTTCACGAATTTTAAAAGTTTTAACTTTTAATAAAACGGTTTTGACATACAACTAATAAATCTCGACACAATTTAATAAAGAATTTAATGGTAAAAACCCATCTTTACACAGAATTGCAGTTCCCTAAATCACTCAAGTTACTTTTGTTTCCGGGATATTAGCAGAATGTCTTTATTGCAGATGTATTGATCCATTCTTATGCCAGTTCTGTAATTGCTCGGTAATGCTCGAATATGGATGGAACCTTTTGGCAAACTGTGATGACAGCTGACACTAAACCTTGTGTCACGATTCACTGATTCTCCGTTTAACTAGAATTGTTGTCACGAAAACTGCAAGCAAATATTTTCCCGATCAATTTTTAAAAGATTGTGCTTGTCTGTGAATACTTTATCATTAAAATAGTTTATAATCTGTTTTAACTTTCTTTTGAAATAAAAAAAAATGTGCATAACTTATATATACAGTATATATATTATTCTTTCTCTTTATTTATTGTTAACAGTTGAAAAATGAAATTTTGATAAAATGGAAAAATATAAAAGAAATAAATAAATTTGGATTTTAACATTTAGTTGGACTAAAAGTAGATCAAACGTTACCTAGAGTTAAAGGTTGCACAATTGTTCTGACTTAGCCCGAGGAAATGTCTGCTCGCTATATTTTGTCAAAAAGAGTGTCTAAAAAGCAAGTTTCCAATTGATCTAACGCTTGGAGGGAATAACCTGTCTTTGACCCGATGTCATGCCAGAGATAAACGATGGTTAAATTCAACTTTTAATGTCAGAATGGCCTAAAGCACATATTCCTTTCTTTATCTTACTAGAAACTATGATTTAAATTTGTTCCTTCTATATAAGTTTACATTATTTCCATCTAAAATACAGTTTTTACGAAGAAAACAAAGTAAAAAGTTGGCAAGTTGAAACGTGTCAATTTTTTTTTATAGGCTCGTTTTAAAATAAATATTATGCGTATAATAAGCGTATCAAGTGGATAATATGGGCTTTAAACTCCGTTATTACTAGCGCATCAATTTATTAAAGAATTAAAGAGCCATATTTGCCGGCTTAATAATTATCGATCATCAAACTAAATTTAGGTTGGAGTTAAAAAGCGAACCTCTGGTACGCTTCAATCAATCATTTTGTTTCTCTTCGACTTATTGATTAAGATAATAATAATAAAAAAGAAAAAGAAGAAGCGATGATCCAAATGTACGATTGAAAAGAGTTCAATCAACCTTCTTTAGCTGGGAATCCCCTTTTTGGAACACTTTAATTAACATGGCTGTAGCCGGGGAATTTACCACTTTAACGAACCTTATCTATTAATTGGTTGAAACTAGAGTCATTCATCTGTCTGCTTAATTACGGCACCGTAATAATATATACCGAAAATGGTTTATGATTTATTAATAAAATTCTAACTTATTAATGTCGCGTAAAATCGGCCATTTTGTTAATAAACATTCGATACAAAACAGAATAATTATTTGATGAAGCGTAACAAGAAAATCACGGCATTAACGACGCACCCGTCTATTCTCTAGAGTTTGGCATATTAATTTCCACAAGCAAGGCATATTTATCAACATCATTAGCAATATTATTACATATCTAGTAACCAATAGGCAGTAGCATGCGCTTGCGCCAGCATCAGCAGCAAGATAGATAGTCCCCGAGGATAAGATAGGAACGGTTGGCAGAAATGAATCCTGCAGGAATAGCGGACAGCCTGGCCTCGGGCGCATTGCTATCTAGTGTAGATAATTAGCGGGTGTCAAGAAAACGTTTAGTGGATCCAGGTAAGCGAGACAGGTGATTGAAAAGGGGGGATAGAAGTTTTATCGGGTGGAGTGGATCACTTTAACACCAGCTGTGCCAATGAATCCCCTTGATTGCTTGTTGATAACGTATAGAAAACATCATCTGTTAGATGGTTACATGAATATTTATCTATATCATTAATATCCTTATATCTTTTGTGATTGGTTTCATTTCCAATCATGTAGGTAAGGTAGATGACCCGATAACATGTCGTAAATTGGAAAGCCGTCTAAACTGATTGTAGGTTGTTTTAAGGTTAAATTTTTGTTAAAATTAATAACGATAATATTCGGAATTTAACCGCAATGAATATTTTCATAATTAATTAGATATTATCTCCAAATATTTTATAGATAGATAACTTCAAAAAATATGTTCTCGGTTTCTTAACTACTATCATGCTCACTTGTAAAGTTGTTCGTGATCTTTTGTGCCTTTTAAAGTTATTCGAGTGGTTCTTAATGAGTTCTTGATCGCTCTGAGGTCGACTGATTAATTTTTAGCTTGTTCGCATATTTCTAGAATTCTTTTGACTGTTAAAAACTGTTCTATGAAAACTTCGTTAATTTAATCTCACTCCTTTGATGATCTTGTTTTTGCTTTCCAGTTTCTTAACTACTTTTGAATAGTTTTTTTTTTTTTTTCTTTTCACCAATTAAAATATTGTTGACGAAATTTTTGCGTGTTTTCCGCATTTAAGAATAAAATTTTAAAATACTTTGTTAGAACTTCTGTTGGAGATTTAACTTTTAAGAAATATTTATTATCCAAGAATTTAAATAAATTTTAACTCAAAAATAATCCTTTAGAGATGGCTTAAGTATCGAAGACGACTTAAAATCCTTTAAAGCTTTCTAAATATTCGAACGATGTAAGTAATATTTAATCCTTTCAAGCTTCAAAAGATAACTATTTAAGCTGTCCTTGATGACAACTTGTTCATGCTCTCTTGACTTTTCGTATTTATAGACCATGAATGACTTCACGATCATTCTTAGTTTCTTTGATGAACTTTTAACCTGTTCATTTGTCCCAGATGACCTCTTAGCCTATTCATTAGTCCTATCGTCGACTTCTTAACCCGTTCTGGTATTCTCTCTCTTTTTTCTTTTCTTTATCTTCTTTTTTTTATACATATATAATTAAACAAAACCATCGATTCACAAAAATAGCAAAAGCGCAGCGCAACCGACCACTCGTGCACAAAATGGGACAGATAGATAATAAAAAAAAATTGAATATTTTGCTAATTAGCGTCCAATGTTTCATTATCACTTAAAAAGGACGATGCGATCGCCGTTGGAAATTACCATCGTCTTAATAAGCCTAACAAATCGACAAGTGAAAAGAAACAATCAACTTGCCGACTAATTGGCTGGCAGTAGAGATAGAAACTGGACGAGTTACTGTCATAGAAAAAAAATCCAGTTAATTATCCAACTACGTATATTTATTTATAAGTGGCCGTCGTTTGCAGGCGGCCTGTTCTGTCTCCATTCTTTTTTTTTCCTCCTACTTCCCCCATCTTTCTCTCTCTCCGTTCATTCCTTCATACGCCCCCTCTAGCCTCATTAGCTGCACCAAATTACTCTGGTCTGCTTGGCGTCGACAAAAATAACTGTCTGTTAATTGCTTTATGAAGCCGAGACACTTCAATTAAGTTAGGTACAGTTATAAAGTTGGTTTGGTCTTCCCCTTGTCTCTTTTGACGATTGAGATTCATACAATTTGACGGTCGTATAATTGCTGCGTATTCGCCAATCTGCACTACCTCCTTTCTGGTGTCATAGTCCCTTCATCCGTCTTCTTCTTGTCTTATCCACTCTGCCGAATGAGGATCGTCTTCACAACACTTACTGTCCTTGACATAAGGAAAGAATTATGAGGAAAGACTATATGTGGATACAATAAGAAACATCAATAACATCACTTGATCCTGATTACTGTCAATGCAGCGTGATAAATGTTAATGCTCGATAGTTCTCTCCACTAAATCTTCAGTAAGTCTTTAATTGTTCCGAGTTTTAACAAACTCCGTTCGATTAAATTAAAAAAAAAAAAAAATAGTTTTGCTAGTTTACACGCAATTTACCATTTTTTTACGTTTGCATCTTAATAATTTATAATTAATTTTTTTATATTTATATATTAAAACCGTACGATTGCTACGTCGAATTACTCAAAGGATAAACGAAACGACCTAATTCAGTTGACTTATCTTGATGCAATTATTAAATAACGTGATAATTATCAAAATAGGTCCTCACTAATTTAACCTGCTTTCCTTAATAAAGTAAAAGGATTAAGTAACATGGAAAAGATAACTCCTGTCCATCTTCTTGACCCATTGCCTTGTGAGAATTGCCCATCTGCTCTTATTTCCAGCGAATGCTACCGAGTATTTACCGATCACTAATGCCAAGAGGATGTTGACAGCATCGCAAATATAAAATAACTTATCTTGTTTCGCATAAAATTAGTTAAATCCAAAAGATAATATCCATCTAAATTACTCCTTTACGATGGACGTCGGTACGAAATTGCAAAAATGTTTATAAAAATAACTAAAAATTTCATTACGTTTTCGAGTCGAATTATTATTGTTATTATTATTATTAATCTCACAATCTTTAAAGAGTGTACGACTATAATATTTTTATTATTGAAGTTATACATTGTGTTTAAATGCATTTTGTTAATGGCGATGAAAGTCATAGGTCAACGAACAGCAGCAATTCATAATGATAATGTTGACTTCATAAACCCATTGAAAGGAGCATTAAGCTTTAGAAATTAAATGCCTGTTGTTATAAAACTTAAAACAGCTCTGTCAAGAACTCAACTAGATTAATTAAATGAGTTTTAGAAACAATTCTAATACCTAAGATACAGTTTATTGATGACCTGAGGGATATATAATGTTAACGCCCAGGTATAGCCTGACCAAGTATAATCAATCACAACATATGATTGCAAAAGAAGTAAAGCATCGACTCTATTCCGTCGTGACATGTTAATAGGTCTATAGGCAACACGTTTAACAACGTTCTAAGAAATGTTCCTAGTAATATAAAAGTCTCTAGGCAATTTTAATCTCGAGAATGTTCCTCACATACCAAAAGTTTAATAAAGTAGTAAACATCTAAACTTAGAAAAAACAGATAGCCTATCTACACGGCAAAATAACTGACAAGCATATAATGACTGACTGAAGGACAGGAAGCCCGCATAGGCCTTTGAGAACTTACTGTTTTCTAGAAGAACATAGGCCTATACAATAGTTTACTAGTTTGTCTAGTTAAATTAGCCTGCAGGATTTGTTTATTTTTATGCATAAGTATTCCCTTTCTCTTTCTAATGAGTACTTACTAATTATATAAAGTAACAAGAGAAAAAAAAAAATTCTTTCTATACTATAGATAGACACATTCAAAGGGAAGTGGTATCCATGTCAACAGCAAAATAAAATTTATTCATATAAACAATACTGGTTAATTATGTGCGAAACCCGAGATCAACAGAGCCATTCTACTTTCTATAATACCAAAAACATAAAAGCGCAAAAATGTTTTGCTCAGAAGAGCCTAGGTTTCGAGTAAATAGCCTCCAAAAAAAAGATGGACACGTCATTGGATATAGGTGGAATGAGATAGGAGAAATAGAGGTATACTGCTGTCAAATAAGGCCTTCATTAGTGTAAACCTACGCCAAAATTGAAAAACTAGAATACGGTTAGGATTATAAGCAAATGTGACATATCATCGCCTACGCTTCGATCATTCACTGTTTACGTCCTTATGTTACGACGTTAGCATTCTAATTCTAACTGCGTTTCCAGTTTTTTCAATTATGGTACGAGTTTTCGCTAATGACAACTTTATTTGACATCAATTTACATTCCTTTTTTTTTTTTATTCGTTAAGAGCATATATATTTGCTACACCCAATAATCTGTCAGACTTTCGAGATCTGTTTACGGTTTCCAAACTTAAATTTTTATATTTTATAATAATAATAACCACACACAGAATCTTGCACATAATTTTTTTCCCAAAATGTATAAAATTTCCCACTGCATTATAGATTTTTATGCTCATTTGAACGGTTTCTGTGATTGCGTCCAGTCTATCGATTTTTTTTTTTTTTTCATATAAGTTTGCATAAATTCAAACTTTATTAAAACTTATGACGATGCTTAAGAAATTTAAATTTATTTTTTTCTGCGAAATAAAAATTAATTTTATTATTATTACTATTATTATTATTATAATGTCGCAAACCTGGGAAAAGTTTGAATGGTTTTAATGGTGTTTTCGGAAGCATCTCAACAGAATCTTTTCTTATTTTTTTTCTTTTTAGCATTTAAAACTTATTTATAAATCTCATATATATATATTTAATAATCATTTTCTAGAATATTTATTAAAAAAATTCACAGAATTAATTTTATTTTAATTCAAAATGGAAACTTTATACCAATCGTAAGTATCGCCATCTATTGTTGATTTTCCTAAATTATTTTTTGAGTAATTCTAATCTGACAAATTCTGGATGTTACAAAACGGGAAAATATTTATATATAAGCTAGAGTAGAATTAACGTATATAATTTTTTAAAAAATAATATTTTGAGATTGGTAATCTCGGTGTACAGCGTTAATTTAAAGGTGTGTTTGACACAGGTAGGTGGTAGAGTCGATAACTGTAATGGTCGGTTTGCGTGTCTGAATGACTGGTATGTATTACCGTACGTTCTCGTATAAAGGTGTTACATATGCGTCTGATACACGTTAACAGTTCCACGGTTTTAACTTGCACTCATAACTATTTCATGTATGACAGATATCTGGAGGAAACCCAAAAAGAAAAAAGAGAATTAAAAATGTTTTAAAAGACACAATAACGTGATTCGCCTTTTTTAAAAAAACGCATTAAAAGGTAGAATTTAGTAACGTTAAACCGAATTATCATCATATTTTTACAGATATATACTGTAGCCTACTTTAATATATAAACATCGCTTAAATATGTAGTAAATATTTATGAAGAACTTTTAATCTTCAATAACGAATGCGGCATAAAAAAAAAATTAAAACGTGAACCAGAGTGTTGAAATTACAAATTACTAGGCTGTAGGGGAAGTTTTATGATTAATGAGTAGTCAAAGATATGTAGCGAAGTGGACAAAACGTTAAGCTGCAAGAAGACAACACACGTTAGGCAAAAGCTAGAGAAAACTCAAACAGTTGCGATTTTTGCGTGGTCGGCAGATACCCGTTGTTCTTTTCTTCGTCATAATAGCCTATTAAACGAGGCCCCAAAGTAATTTGTACAGCGGGGTTGAGTTAGTAATCGATACAAGCCGGCGGCTTGTTCTGCATTGCCCATTACAATCACATGTATATGGTTGTGTTTTAGTGGCTAGCTAAACTCAATAATGATATATAGTGGTTCTCCGTCGTTCGTTTCTACTTACTCTAAAGAGAAAAACAGATGTTTACAACGATCACTTCAAAAGAAGCAAAAGAGAAGAAGAAGAAAAAAAAAATCCGAGGGGGAAGCAATACTCTCGCCTCGAATCAGTCAAGCGATAAAACATTGCTTGCTGTGGTAGTGTTTAGCCAGTGGCAATGTTATGAGTGTGGCGATGGCTGAATCGAAATTGTATCGTTAAAATAGTCAGCGATAAAAATGTAGCAAGAGTTGAATTGCGGTTGTATTGACAATGATCGTAAAGGAGAAAGTCAAATCGTTTCTTTCAAAAATAAACGACATCGCAGTTTGCTCTCCCCCTCTTCTTCCAAATATCCTTATATTCGTTATTTGCAAAACGTTACCGATGATATTGTTTAATTTATTGGAATGCCGGGCTATTTATTGTTATCATTTTTATTAATATTTTTCGATTGTTCGAAAACTTTTCGCCTTTTTTTTTAAACCCGTCTACCTCTACCTTCCGTAATCAATTTTAAAGAATCTATTGGATCATCCCGCTTTTTCTTTTATTGCGCGTTAATAATGGAAAAAAATGTAGATTAAATTTCTCTTTTTTTGTTTCTTTTCAATCGTAAGGAGGAAAATTATAATAATATATTATCTATAAACCTTTTTAAAAATTCCGCAACGCAATAATTCATTTAAAAAAAAAATTCGGAATCGAATTTTTAGCAAACATTATCATAAAATTAACTGCGAAAATCAAAATACTTTCACAGAAAAATAATAATAATAATAATAATAATATGTATAGTAACAAAAAAATCACAAAAATGACAGTTTAAAAAAAACAGTAACAAATTACAAAAGGAGTAACTGTTGAAATGATTCCTGCAGTCCATGATTTATTCAAACATTATACCTAATTACTCCGCTTGCCTATGATAATGTCTGTGACGTAAGGACGGCAGTGCATTAACACTTGTTAATTAGGTAACCACCCACACGCCGGCGGCAAGTTCATTTGGCAACACGGGAGGGTGGCCACGCAATTCTGGGTGGCAGCACGTTAGGGATAGTCCATTGTGTAGACGAGGTGAAGCTCCGCTTAGAGGGACTTTATCACTATGATTGTTTATAAACATTTAACCACTAAATTGCTCACGATACGACTCTGCTGTCTCCCGAAAATCATCCGCTGTAACCAGTCGAATTTCTTTTCTCACATTCCAGCAAACATTCTATACAATTTATACGTTTTCGTAATGAATTAGTAATAATAATAATAATAAAAAAGGAAGCGTATGTTATACGATAACTGATTTTTAATAACACGGAAAAGAGGTTTTATTAACCAGCGAAACAATTCTAACCTATTTTAATTTAGCAGAAAACGTTTGAAAAATGTCCTCTTAAAATTAAGAAAAAAAATCGGAAAAATAAGCAATTATCAAAGTCGCAAAACGTCTTCAAATTCTCTTCAAAGGCACGGCCCGTTAAAAACGGATTTGTCTAGTTAAAGGAAACCGTTTAAGCCGAACTCTTAAAGTGGCACGCGTGCTTTTTTTTTCTTCCCCTTCTTTCTTTAGCAGTTCCTCTTTTTCTCCTACTTTCATAAATAAAGGGAATTAGTCGGAGCATCTGCTAGAAAAACACCCGGAGAGAAAGAAACGATAAAAAAAAAAGCCTTTAGGAAGACGAATTTTACTTAATAGCTTTGAGATGAGTCATTTGTGGCATAGGTTACAGCACTGTGCATCGTTGGAGAAGAGAGAAGCGAAGTGATCGATATTAACAGAGAGCAGAGACAACGAGAATGATAAGAAGCCATTAATGACGGGTAGCTATTCATTATCTTTCAATAGCTAGGATGGATTTTTTTTCCTTCTTTTCTACCCCCTCCCAGCAATGACGTCATTGCTAGAAGGAAGATAGTTATCTTATTTGATGAGTTTACACTCGTCTATCGGATATAAAACGATAAAAAAGTAATATAATTGCACTGATTCGGTTATAATCTGTCAACAGTTTATGGATAAAGATTTTTAAAAAATTGTTTATTTTGATAAATTATCGTTTTTTTCTCCCTTTATTTTTTGGTTTCAATCCCATCATTTCGATAGCTAATCCGGAATGCATTCTTTATAGACTTTTAAAGGAATAACATTCATAACTGATCACCGATTCGCGCTGAATGTAGAAAGGTATCAATTTTATTTAAGAATCATAAAATTTTTGTAATTTTTACTGTGGAAAAAAGATTTTAATACGCTTGTTCTTTCAATATTTGTATTTTTTTTTTTTTCCGATAAAATTTCATATTTTTAGAGTAGCAGAGATGTTTTCCTTTACGTCCTTGTAGTGGCGGTTATGAAATTATGCAAAATTTATGTGAAATCTAGGCCTATAACAAGTAATCAGGTGGCTCGTTATACGTAATCAGTAGTCTATTATATGAGCTAGCTTCAATGAACTTCACTTGTGTTATGGTTCATAAGCCAAGTAGCCTGCTAAGCAGCTTTTGTCGACAAAGAGCCCTCGGCATTTAGAGTGCTTTCAGTTATGGAGTGTTATATCAAAACAACAATAATAAAAAAAACAGCAATTGAACATCAATTCTGTGAAAAAAAGTGCAAAAAAATCACAAAAACTTTTTTTTATCGAACATAAAAAAAGATAAATTAGCAACTTAACTTTCCTCATATAAAACCGAATTAAAATCGACTAATTTATGATGGATTTGCTTTATAAGTGTGGCCAATTAAGTTATCATCGTGGCGATTTGCGATGATAAGTTAATTAAATAGTCGGACGAATCGCTCTACTTCTATTAAATCTTGTTTTTTTGAATGGAAAGACTATAAATTAGCGGCTATTTAAGCATCGGACGTACGGCACGGCGCGATTTATATTAATAAAGTCGTATGATGAAAAATTAAACTGATCACCACAGGGCAGCAGCCATTGCCGACAGTCAATAACGTCTCGATCACGTGACTCAATGGGCATCACGTAAACCTATCATCAAAGTACTTTTAAAGGAAGCCAGTCGATAGATCTGATATATTATACATACTCTTACATAATAGAATGTTCTCCTATGGTCAATCTTTGCCAAGAATAAAATGGTTTGTGTACGTGTCTCCTTTAGATGTGCTTCGGAGATGGACGAGTTTAAATTCTCAGTTGAGAAACTCGACACTTTCTTATAAATATTTTACTGAATAATAATTCTTTTTTTCCATTTAAAAAATATAATCGTTTTAAATTTTTAAAAATAATCACGCAAAACGTTAGAAAAATAAAATAAAAATAAAGAGACATTGTACAGGCTTGGACCTAAAGAACTACTTCGTAAGCTGCTGTAAAGTTTACAATTGAAGACTTGTTTAACTTAGCGATTATTAAATGATAAATTTATATTTTTATAGATGATAAATAAGAAATTTTAGATCGTATTTTTCAAGGCCTATCAATTTTTATCATTTAAAAATACAATGGACATAACAACCGAAACTGGAAGTTGAGCATGGAAAAGTTTAGATTTTTGGATGATGCAAGATCAGTTTTACAAATAGAAATCTTAAATGAATAGCCGAAAAGATGAAACTTATCGTTCTGTTCATCCCATATCTAACATGTTCGGAGAAATTCAGGAATTCCTGCTTCCTCCATTGGACTATTCGGATTCCATGTTTCCTCTGCCGATGTTCCGCTACCTTTTCCAAAAGTCCATTATCAAATTTTCGTCTTTCCGCCTAGTGGAAAGCTATTGGTTGGAATCTCTCAAGAGGAAGTGGTCTTGATTACAATACAATGAGAACAATGAAGACGTCCAGAGACTGAAATAATCAAGTGATTGTCAGCAGCAAATCTACTCTCCCATCTCTTGGAATTCCATCCAGACTCGTTCTTAACAAGCCAGATATGGATAAATAAGAGAGAAATTCGGAATAGAATTTCGGAATCCATAAAAATTGCCATACGGACATTGGTCACGTGATATTGTCCATAAAACATGTCTATGTCCCCCAGGGAACAGATCTAATGACGTTTTGGTTGGAATCATTTGGTGACAAGAAAGAGGTTTGCTGCTGCATCTATTTGTTTTGCTATCTTCACTGATTTCGTGTGTTGAATCTCCATTATTTTGATACCTGATTGACATTCTGGACACGAATATATCGTTCGGAATTATAAATTAATTTTAAAACCTTTTTCCCCTTAAGGCTCTTATATTTTATATATATATATATAAACTTGCCGATTTGAAAACGCTTTTACTTTTTTGCTAAAATATAAGTTAAATGCACTCGTAAAGCGTTACAGTCTTCAATTTTCTTATCTAGAATTTACGAGGAATTTTTAATTAGAAGCAATAATTATTTCGTTATAGTTTTAAAATAAAAATGCAAAATAGATTAAAACTAATTTAGAAAAGAAAAAAAGTTTGGCTAATATTTTAATTTAAATTTTAGACCAAAATGAATGTTCCCGAGATAACATGCAACAAAATAAAGCGGAACAAGTTTAATGTCAAGTTAAAATTGAATAAAAATCAAATGTGACTTATCTTAATTATGATTTTATCTAGAATATGACATGACGTAACAATGTTTTTGACTGAAACGTGACAAAGTTCGGTAAAGCGTATAATTTGACAATTTTGTTCGGTTGAACTGTCATGCAAAAAATCGATGATGCCGTAATAAAGGCTTCAACGAATTAATAAAATTTTCTAGGATAATTCTGAAAGTTTGCGAATAAAAACCAGCAAAAGCGAATTTTGTCTAATCTTCAGACAAATTTGATAAGATTATTATTATTATTTTTATTTTTTTTTATTAACCAGAAATGAATAACTTATAAAATGAAATGTCAGCTCGGTTTTAACGATATATTTATGATCCGCGATAACCATTTTTTATTTACGTATGTATAATTTATGATGATGTAAACAGTTTAAATTTTGTTCCTTTATTTATTTACTTCGTTCTTTTTGGAAAGTTATAAAAATCTGGAATTTTCGATACGACGATAACAAGTTAGATTGGTTTGGTCTAACAAGTTAGACTGCAAAGTCTAAAGCAGACCGTACTTTTACGCCGAAATTTTCCCTATTGATCTTACAAATGGAGGGAAGAAAAAGAGAATTTGGTAAAGTTTAAAAGCCACAAGAAGAGTACATCTCCAAAGCCATAAATAGTTCAGCATTTATCGACATGCCAGCGAAAAAGATGCGATAAAGAGTGGACCAAAAAACTTTTAAGCACTGCACCACTACTTCATCCGTCCATTGGAAAACTGGTGGACTGTCAGCAGAAGACGACATGCGGGCAGCAGTAAACGACTTTACCAACATTTCGATCATACCTCTCGTCGGTTGTATTTTCTTTAACGTCCACTCTAAGAGGATCAAATGGGAAGAGTTAGAACATCCAACTCTGCTAACCTGTCTACTGCAGTCTTTTCTAGTTCGGTATTAAGAAAAATGGAAGTTACGTGTCGTACCTACCTTCCCATTTCTCAAAGATCAAACGACGGATTTGGAAGTCTTTATTCCTGAGCGTCTCATATCCTTTGTAATCCTCGAAACGTCCAGCAACCCAAGAAAACACTTTCAACACCTCTTCCACGCACTATTATAACCATGTAATGCTTGATTCTTCTTCGTCCCTCTTCAGGACTTTGTATGTTTGCCCAGAGACTCGCGGAGTTTTAAACTTGACGTAAGTTTTGAAATGAAATAATAATTCTTCTTCTCCTGTCTCTTATCCATTGTGCTTTACTTCACCCCTTGATAAAATTCTACACTTTTGTATGATCGAAATAATATATTGGTCGTTGAACAAAGATAAAATAAATCCTCACAGTTTCCTAAAACTGGGATTAGTCTAATGAAAAATACCAGAGGAAAAGTAAAATATTGTATTTTCTTTAGTTGCTCGCTAGATTATGTATAACTTTATTTTAAATCTTACGTATTATTGAATTAATTTTCCGTGTATGCAAAGTTTTCCTTCTTACAAAAATGCAATCTTTAATCATACATCAATTCTTTCTTACAGGTTGTCCGTCATAGAAGTCGAACAAGATTTATCTCGTATTTTTTTAATGTCACTTCTCTATAGAATTTATTAATAAATTTTATTTTCTATTGGGAATTTGATTCTTTTAATATTGCATTATTTAAAAAAAAAGATAGAAAAAAAAAGAAAGAATCGTTAAAAACAAATTCGATTTTTGATTAAATTACGATTTATAAATGTTTTTTCGGATAATTTTTAAGTTTAAAAATATATTTTAAAAATTCATTTCGACTTTTCAAAATGACCCAAACAAGAAAAATGGCGTCGATTAAGTCGTAAAATTGATACGATTGATTTTGAATCATTTTTAAGGTTAAAAAGCCATGAAGTCGAACGTATTATTATTATTTATTTTTTTCTATTTTCATAACTGAATATTCTTTTTATTAACTAAATTTTATGATTAACGATGAACGTGGATCGATTTTAGCAGTTTTAAAGTTAATAATGAAGGATGAATTTTTAATTTTTGCCACTTACCCTCCAGAAGAAAATCAGAGAACATCGGCATTTGAGATTTAGTTGAAATGCATTCTTCTTATTAATCGTCGAGGAACAATAAAAAGCAATAAACTACCATAAATAGGATTTTTCTTTTTTTATTTTTTTGAGTAAATGGAGTTTTGTTTGAAGAATGCTTATGATTATCAATCAACTGCGTGCTGCCATCTGTTGAGAAAATAAGAAATCCACAAGCAACAATTGAGAATAATAATTGTGTAATTTAGTATTAATAATATTATTAAGTGAATCTAATAACATTTTATTTTATTTCCTAGACAGATTAGGTTATGTTTTCTCTAATAATTTTTTTTTTCATTTTAAATTTGATTTGAAATTTTTTCTCTACATCAAATTTTAAATGGCTCATTTTATTTTATTCATTTGGTAATAGCGCTTTAATCGCATTGAATTAAATTCGTTTCTTTCTATTAAAAAAACTCGTTCACTTCCATTTATTAAAAAAAACGTATTTTTTTTTATTATTTCTTTTCCGTTTTTTTTCTTCCTCCTCCTGCAAAAATTACACTTAAACATTTTTTAAATAAAATTTATAAATTATTTGTAGAAATTTTTTTATTATTTGTTTGAAAGAAGTAAAACATTTATTTATCTAAAGAAATTATGAAGCTTTATTAAAGATTTAAATAATAATAATAAATATTCTTATATAAATGATTTTTATTTAAAAAGGGAAAAAAAGGAATATAAAGAAGTAACGATTTTAACACTACTAGATGGCGACACTCTTCAAATGTTTTAAAATTGAAGTTTTATTAATACTTTTTATATAAATGTTAATAATTATTAAATAAAAAGAGAATATAATTTGTTTAATAATAATTTAGTTAAATTTTTAAGAGTTTTTGATTAAAAAAAAAACATTTTTAACGATGCACATAATTTAGTAATTTGACAGCAGATGGCGTTGTTTTTCTTTGACCAGCAAAAATTTCGAGCTGTTACCGCGTGGTTTGCTTCTGCGGGAAAAAAAAATTCCAAAAAATATATGAATTCTATTATAAAGATTAATGATGCAAAATTATTAAAAATTATGATAAAATATGCAAATATTTGCGATGTGAAAGATTATTCGAACTTATTTATTCGCTATGAATACCACGGGTAAATGAAGTTACAGAAAGAAATAACAAGATTTACTCTCGGGTTTTTATCGCTACAATAACTAAACGCCTCACGAATTAATTTACAACTTAAAAAAGATTTCTCATCAACACGTGTGGCCTTTCGACGACTTCCTTTCGGTGTGACCTTGCAGACTTATTTGGATTTCGAGGTCGATATCAAACAAGCATATCGAATTACTACTTTTGCATTTGATGTAATTGTTGATACCGACTTTGAATATAAATATTTCACGGAGTCTGTCTATTATTAAATGGTAATTGGAGATAAACCAAATCTTCAACCAGGTAGAGATATCAAGCTAACTTTACTACGAGTTGTTGGCAATCGGGTTTTCCTGTAACTGAATCCGATCAATCTTGTCTAAAAATATCTGCAGGAGTTTGATGGTTATATATGGAAATGGCCTACCTGAGGTGACAGGTGAAAAAAGGTTTCGAGTCACTTACCCCTATTCTAATGAATCATTTTGGTTATCCCATTTGTGAATTGAGAGATTCGCTTGGTCTCTAATCATCCAGTAAAGAGATTTCTAACTAAAATTCTCTTTTATCTTACGTAAGTAATGGATGCACAATATAAAAGACTTTCTTCAGAGACTAATTCTGTACAAATTTTTATCGTGCTTTTCTTTATAAGTTGGGCTCGGTCGTGCTCTGTTTAAGTGCTGTAGTCTTTATCTGATACATTTTGGATACAGACACGATAAAACATCCATGAATAGGGTATTATGTACTCGTTAAAGGCGCCGATTTGACTCGTTTTATCTCTGAAGACCACCAACGATAATCCGAACTTAAATAAATAGTTATTAGAGGTTAGAAGGGTTTCTGATAGCCTCCGTTGACATATAAATTCATCGGAAGTATCAACAGCCGTGACCCGAACGTTCGTCAGTAGTAAAAATTGTGAATTTATGTAAAAATATTCTAAAAACTTCCACTTGCCCTTTAGCGTGAATCAGATACGATTGGTAATGCGGCTCACGTAAGGCTATAACAAGAAAGAGACTTAGATTTATTTTATATAACTTATATATATATTCTATATGTGCTACTTCAATGGCGCCTCGTGAAGTGGACGATCGTGACAGACTTTGCTTCTATGTAACACGATCCTACGGAGTGTTTATAGAATCATTGTCACGAACAAGGCAGCCAGATTGTAACCTCCTAATCATGAAAGTTTGTTGACCGACACAATCACGTCTTCTTTATCGCACTTGTTAAGGTCATTTTTTTCTTTCAGAAATCAGGAATTTTTTTTTTCCGAGGATAAAAATCCGGGTAAGATATAGGTCCTATAAACATACCATTACTATCAAGAAAAGGAAAATTTATGATCCTCTATCGAAATTTAAAAGCCGGATCGACTTATTTGTTTGCTGGAGTGTTATTCTATATTGTAAACAATTTTTAAAACCTTCCCTTATCTACCCAATCGCCTATAAATTAATAATAAAAAATAAAAACGGAACTTTTATACTAATTGCATTTTTATATCTTTTAACTTCGTGAGTATGACTTTTTCCACAGTTATTCCGCATCAAAATAATTATAATAATTCTTCTAGTCGGAAATAAAATGATGTCACTGAAATAGGGCTTTCATTGTTAATTTCAAGATGTCTTCCAACACATTAATTAAATTTAACAAGAACAGATGACGTCTGGGGAATGTTTTTACTGAAATATGGTCAGTAGTCATCTGTATTTCGGTATATTCTTTGAAGTCATAGCAAGTAAACCAGTAAGCGAAGACGGTTCCTAGAAATCCGCATCTTAGAATATTTAATTTTTAAAATTAAAAAATAAAAAAGAAAATCAATTTATTTTATCCCAGGCTTGTTAACTCTTCCCGGAATACCATTCGAGTCTCGTCGATGTAAAAAAAAATTAAAATAAAATAAAAAAAATCAGTTTAATAGACACAAAACTTTTAATTTCATTTTAGATGACTTCCGAGACTGGACTGTCAACTACAGGATGCCTGAATTAGTGATATGAAAAAGGAAGTTCGAAATTGCCACTAACTAACTGGTCTTCATAACCTGCATGAACGGTGATAGACTACTTCCGTCTGGTGGATATAAGGGTGTATCGTCGTCCACGTGTCAGCCATAATTTGGGATTTTTAAAATTATCCTTCACCCAATCAGTGATTGAAAAGGAAGGAGTCATTAATCACTCCTTTAAGTGTTTGATGAAAATAAATACAGGTATCATCTGGCAGACAGAGAGTAACGATAAAAGGAAAATATCGGTTGCATCATCTGTTAAGTTTTAATTATAAAGTTAAAATTAATTAATTAATCGGAAGTCTGAAACAGAAACAATCGAGGGCAAATGGATACGAAAAAGGTACATAACCTTGTGTCCTTGTATTTATATATATTTTTACATTGGACCAATGCCAGTATCTACTTTTTCTGGATCATCTTAATTATTTTTAATGAAAAATTCCTAAAATAACGCATTTTTTTTTCTTTTTTAAATATTGAACAAAGATTTTATCTATATTTATTTAATTGTTAAATTAATAATATCCAAGAGAAACAAAATTATTTTAGTATCTAACAGTTTATCTCACAGGTCAGTGTAACGTCGAAATCGATATTGATTGTAACTACAACGAAACGATCAGTTTTCTATATCTCTTATTGGAAGTTTTTAGTCGAAAACATCGGTTCTAATGAGCCAAACGAAACCGAATTCTTCTTTGGCGATGTCTTTAACCCAAATAAAGTTTCCGAAAAGACAATAGAGTAAGTAAAGATCAAACTTGACAGCAGAGGCCATGCGATATCCTTGTCCTTTAGCGGTGGAACTGAAACAAACCATATCTTACCAAGATAAGTAGGAGATAAGCACTTGTTTCATTTATTTCCAGAAACTATTTTCTTGATTATTTATATTCATAAGTAGGGGTTGATAATATTTCAGATTATTCATTTAGATATAAATATAATACGACTAAAGTTACAGTTTCGAAACTGTCAGAACTCGAGTGATGCCTAAGATAACTAATGTAGTTTGAATACGGTTTAATATCTAATTTTCTTCATATTAAAAGACTGAATCTAAACATAATGATACCAAGATATCCTCGAGTTACTTTAATTAGTAAGTCAGTTCATCCAAGGTCATCACTAGGCTTCTCTCCTGTCGTCACCAAAGATCCCTCTCTCATCATGTGATAGCAGCACGAACTTCACGAAATCGGAAGTAGAAGATTAAGTTCGGGCACTAAACTTTAATTAAATGTGCTCAAAAAATATTTATCTTTTCAAATGTAACTAAATTTTATTGAAATGTCGATGCAATGTAACTCTAATAGAAGCGAACTCCTTGAGGTTCGGAAAGGGTTCTCTTGAATTTTTAGCCCCTTGCAGCCTCTACATTGGCACTAAAATCGACCCTGTCGAGTAAAATTAGGAAGGTGAAGTCATTAAACATAATATCGAATGACTGAAAACTATTAAATCCGAAAATTCCTTTTTAACGAACAGATTCGCGCTCATATATCACGGGGATTACGGTTTTAACATATAAATAATGCATTTAATCTGATCAGAAAGAGGAAGATTAAGTGGGTAAAAATATCAGAAAATAGCTGACATTGAACTATTTTTTCTTTTTTCTTTTTCATTAGTAGTGCCATCAACAAGAATAAAATGGGCACTGATTCAGCACACTCCCAAAAGAGTCTAGATTAACTGGGTCTTAGAACCTGTTCTTCTTTACTGGAATTGTACCAAGAGTATTGCTGACAATGAAAAACTAATGACTTTAAACAGTTAAACATGTCAATGTGGGTCATCTCTTGTCTCGACGTCTTTTCACTGATAAAAGCAAAAATTTACTTAAAAATATCCCTAGCGATGACATGTGACAGGAGAAAACCTTAAAAAAGACACAAGTTTGTTCGTTTATCGGTCTATCTGAGTGGAATAAATTGTAAGACAGGTGCTATATGTCACAAAGAGAGAACTGTGAAGTAATGAAATTTGAAGACCAGGTGTATGACTGCACTCGAGGAACTGGCGAAAGTTCATTGCGCGCTCCGATGAGTCTGTTTTCTAGATAAGACTATCTGTTGAGGAAATATTGTGCAAGAAAGACACAAAATTTATTTCCGGTGTCACTTTTGCAGTTTTTTTACTCTTTCCTGTTATACAATGCCAAGTACAGTCCGCGCGACCTTCTTGAACCTCATGAAAAGCAAATCACTAAGATTCCAGCGAGAACGACTTTGATCAAAAAATAGATCGTTTACAGATCCATCAAGAAACGAGCATAGAAAAATAATTTACTTCATCAGTTCTATTTGGCTGTTTCCCAAAATGCGTATAACAGGAGTCGAACATTAACTTCACTTTTTCTAAAAAAAAAAGAAAGAAAGGTAAAAAAAGTTAATCCTCTACATTCACTCATTTTGAAATTCGAAAGATAAGAAGCGTTTTTCGCTCTGATTATTTTAGTTACGTGAATGATGCACAGCACTCACTGAATGAAAAACTTCTACTCGAGAGCGCAGCCAGGATCAAGAATCTTCCCGTCAACATGTCACTCTATCTTAGCAACCTTGACCCTTTAAAGGACTTTTTTCGCTACTTTTCCTTCCTGTAAAGTCGAAAAAATCATAACTTTAATATTAATAAATTATAAAAGGTGGTATAGGGAGTCGATTTTTTATTTTTCAAGAAAGGAATTATTTTTTTTTTTTTTTTTGTCGAGAAGTGAAGCTCCTGCGGTAATTAGCAGCAAACAACGAAGCTTTCACTAAACAGGACCAATTAGATAAGGACAGTGATTCAGCCTTGAACTGTTCTGGCCAGTGTTAAATGGCATCAGGTACTAAGCAGATGGATAGCATCAAAACTCGTGGTATCTAGGTTGACACCATGCTAGGCGGTGGACTAAGTTTGTCATCTTGGATAACTGTTGTCCTTAATTCTTGACAAAGTCCATCTGCGCGCAATTAAAAGGTAATTGTCATTATTTGAGTCTCTTCACTCTTGTTTATCTGGAGAAAAGCAATGGCATTATCGATGTTATCAGAATAGAGGCCTATATAAGCATCATTATCTGTTATCTATTTTATAAACATACTTGCCACTAACCAGTAAGTTTAAACCTCAGTTAATAAAATATGATCCTTGCATGTGTTGATTTATAAAAATTAATGATCTTAACTTCTGGTTTTGTTAAGGACAATTGTGACCTCATAATCATTATATCCTGTTTGGGGAGAAGTCTCTTCAACTGTTTTCACAAATGAGACTTTTATGTATAGATATATAAGCTCAGTTTAAGTTCTTCAGAAAGTTTCTATATATTTTATACTGATCCACGCTGAAAATATTAATCGGCTTCCATTAAGATTTAGGTTATTTAACCATTATGTTAAAATAAAACACTCAGACATCTAAAAACGTCCTTATCTGTGATATCAGAAACCGATAGAGTCTTACGCCATTTTCAGATAAGATCGCGAGTTAAAACTTTATATTCGTTCGGAAAAAAAGTAAGAATCTAACGACATAGTGAAATTGAAGCGCGAAAGATTCTTTTTTCCTTTTTTCTTTAAATCTGTAAACGTTAAAATACAAGATAAGAAACACCTGAAGTAGCGTAGACACTACAAACGTACTACAGAACTTAACTAAAAAAAATTGCACGCAATATGATTTTTATTTACAATTTTTCATTTCCCCCGGAAAATATTATATTAGGGGTCATTCGCCTGTATTTTTGGCAAGATCTACACCTGGCAAACATTTCGATTTATGAATTATAAATATAGAAATGAATGACATAAGGGGGAAACCTCCAGGCGCCTCCATATTACACTTCTCGAGTGGTTCACAAGTCGAGCGGAAACTCATCCCTCGAATATATTTTAGTTACAAGTTATTCTCGTAACGGTATCGGTAAATAATTACCATTTTAAGATCTACATATGCTTTTAATAATAATATAATGCATGAAACTATATTACCGAACGATGGTGATTACTTTACTGATATTGGGGGTGAAGACAACAGACGTCACTCTTAATGTCTACTTTACTTTCTGCCTCATTACTTCTTCGACTCTCCTACATAAAGTCTTAGTTCCTTTTACAATCGCTGACCATGCTGAAAGGTCATGTGGTAGTCATATGGCACTCACTTTCTATGGTCCATTAAGAGATTGCTCCATGCTCTTGTTATAAATTTATCTCTTATAAATCCCAACATTAATTTTGAATGGTTAAGGTTGTTTTTATTTATATTATAGAAGATTCGTTTCCAGTTATTTTAGAGTTCTGGATTGTTTGCATTTGTTTATAGATAGAAAACATAAAAATAACTGTGTCATGTATATGCAAGATTATGAGAGAAATTTATATTAAATTTTAAAATTCGAATATAAATTCTACTTAAATTAAAGTGGAGATGAACGAATTCAAGGTCATTTTATCGGCGAAAACTTCACTACTGTTAGAAGCAAGTAAATAAATTACTGTGGGGAAATTTCGGCTACTTTTAATTTATAAATATCTAGATAAATAGTGTTTTTGTACTTTGCAGAAAATCCCTTTTGTCCACATAAAAAGCGAGCTTTCTTCTGTAGCAGCAATGGAACCTGTAACTCGAGACCTCGATTGGCGGGATGGTGGGAACTCAGGGGTTCTCACACATAACCCACTATACCTTCAGACCACAAGCACTT
>WUQG02054836.1:0-10188 GCA_011317285.2 Androctonus mauritanicus | reverse complement strand
ATATCATTTTAATTGCCTGAATGTCATCTACATCGTAGTGTAGTTTTTTTGAAGGAGATAATTTACACCCTGTATATATAAATTCCGTTCATATTGGCAAAAATTTATATGAGATATTGTCTAAAAATATATAAATATCTTTTTCTTAGTATGTTGTTAATATTAAACTGATATCAATAATTTTTCAATAGGTTGGCTTTTCAATAAATTCCAATAAACTGTATGGATATTATTCAAATAGTGCAATATTTATATCTGTTATCAGATTGACAGACAAATCTAATTCATATATTCTTTTATTCCATGTAGGAATGGAAAATGTTTAAAAACAGAATATATTTAACATTGAATATTTTCTTAACTGTTAATTTCTCTATATTTTGGGAATATAGTCCATATATCTTAATGACTACCATATTGATATCGAAGAATAACCAATGATGATACATATTCTGCAAGATGGTGTGCAGGAATAAGTGATTATAATAGTGTAATGTAACTTTAGATAATTTTTATTTTCAAGCAGTCATCAGTATTGAAGGCTACACTAGGCCATTTATTACCTACATTACATCAAAGTCATTTTTTAAAGATAACATCCTGTAGATGACCACATTTCTTCTTTATGCATTCCTGCATTCATGAATGCACATTTGTCATAACTTGTGGCAATATCTCAATGGAAATTGCATGAATCTCTTCACAAATCCTAGTCTTTAGTTCATTAGTACTGTGAGGGCAATGTGCAAACACTTACCTTTTTAAAATTCTCCATAAAATAAGTCATATACTGAAAGATCTATGATCTCACAGATCAAATGATGATGCTATTCCTGATCATTAAGTGGTGATTGATATTATTGCAGTGTGAGTTGTAGCACCATCCTACTGAAATCATGGACTCATTCACTGGATAATTCTCTAGTTCAATGCTGAGAAACATTTGAATCATGTTCACATACCGTTCTGAAGTCACACTCTAAGGCTATAATAATCCTCAAAAAAAATATGGCCCAGTAATTCCTTTCAATGAGACTGCATACTACACTGTCACTTTTTGCTATGGATACTAAAGTAAAAGCCATGGATTTTCTGCAGCCCAATACTGGCAGTTCTGTTTAACAGAACCATTTAAATAAAAGTGTGCTTAATCTGATGATCAAAGATTTTCCAGGAAATGTTTTTGTCATGTGTTACTAAAAACTTTTCAGCAGAAATAACTCTCCCATTTAGACCATTCTTGTAATTCCTAAATTGTATGAATCATGTATGGATGAAAATTTAAATGTGTGACCAACATTCTGCTCTAACATGGCAAAACAAATCTAATGACATAGTATATTGCTGTGCAAAACACTGGATTCCACAGGAATGAGGCTTTGATTCCTTTGATAGTCTCTAGCAATTTGAACATGTTTTCTTGGTCCTGGATGCTTCTTCTTCATTACTGAATCTGTTACTTCAAAGTATCCATCCTGTCTTTATAGCATAAGTGACAGGATTGGATTATGATATCAAAGTTGAAAATGATGAATTTTTATCATACTTCATAATAATCGTTGTTTTTGTAATATACTTTTATCGCAGAAGTGTGATACTTATTTGATCACTACTCTCTGTCAAGATGATGTCATCATGTGAACGAATGAAACTATGAATTTGAAATTAAAGATTCAAAATTGCCTGTTCCTACATGCCACTTAAAACAACATTAAAGCATTTGCAAATCTATTACAATAAATTCTTTTTCTGTCACTGCAATTAACTTTCTTACCACACACAACAATACTACATTATATTTCTGTGAATTATTAGTCAGCTATAAATTTGTGAATAACAAATGATGGAAGTACAGTATTGCTATCTGTGAATCCAAAAATTTTGCACTAATAAATCACCACAATCCACATATATATGTTATAGTTTACTTCCAGCATCATTTTCTTATCTAAAAATCATCTGGCAGGAAAATTTACCTTTAAACCACTTTTTTCTTTATATCAAATCCCACTTTCGTTCATCTATTTTCTAATTTCAGAATGAATTATGAAAAAATATAACAAAACCACTTGCTCTTAGACAACAGTGTACTTTACAACAGCACTATAAGCAACTAAACAATTTTACTGTATTAAAATTTGTTTACTTGCTTAGTGCTGTTGTAAAGTGTGATGAATTATGAAGTTTTTACTTTGTATTCTGATTCTTTCCAGGCTACTGGAACAATAATTGTCAAGTTAACATATTATATTTGCAAAACTTTTTCTCATACATACAAAGAAAACTAAAAAATATAAAAACTACTAAAGAATTACCAAAAATGGTAAGAAATTTGCAAAAACTCCAACATTTTATTAACTTGTTAACATTTCTGTGTTCATTCCAGCATGGATGCTAATTTGTAAATTGCTAAATTTACATAATGTTGTATTTCTGTTATGTTTTATTTTATTTTAATAATTATATTTTATTAATTTATTACTAAAATGTTTTGTTATTACTAAAATGTCATTTTAATTTTATATATTTTTTCTTTATCTCTTAATCATCGTAGAAGTAGAACTGTTAGTCCCATCAAATCAAATATTGCCATCAGTATATTAAAGAAACAAAAATTTTTAAATCCTATCTTTAACATAAATTGTGATTTCTTGTTAGAATTTTTAATTCGTAAACAACATAAATCAACATTTTTCAAATTGCTTGCTACTAGATCTGCTTTATCTGTTTTAAAAATGCTATAAAATTTTTTGAATTACCATAAAAAATTTTTTCATTTAAGTTTTATGGTTCGTTACAAAGCTATTTGAAACTATTCATATAAATTAAAATATAATTGAAATTTTAAAAATTATTTAGACTTTATTTATTTATTTTTGTTAGTGTTTGAAAGGTTCAGAATTTGTTGGTACTGTACTAATGTGTGGTGGAACAAATTGGGATTTGATTGGCAGAAAAGAATTACCAAAAAATGGTAAGTCCTTTCTTAAAATTTGTATGATTTTGTTATTAATGGATAATGGGAGAAGAGAATGATTGAGATAAAAAAAAGATTATTTTCAATAATAGATGAAACATATGCCACACCAAAAATTTTTTCCAGAATATTCTACAATGATTGAAATTTTCTGAAGTGTTTTTCTGTTCTTTAATTGAAAAGCCAAAGAAAGAAAAAATTTGATTGGCAGAAAAGAATCTCATTAAAAATGAATAAAAAAAGGCAAAAATTTTTGCCTTTTTTAATGCATTTTTTTAAGTTCTAAAGAATCTTAAAAAAATTATATTTTTAATTTATAAATCTAAATATAAACATTTTTAATTCATTAGTTAAAATGAATATTTCTAAATAAATAAAACTTGTAAATTAAACATTAAGAACAAGAAAAAAGTTTCACTAATATGAAATGGTAATATTTTGATCTTTTGGAACAATTATCTGCTATATGTGAAATAATAATAATTCATTATATAATAAAATATATTAGGCCTGATTGATATTGGAGAATTTGATTGAAGTGCATCCTATGTTCCCATGTTTTATTAAAATTAATCCTGTGTGCATATGAAAAATGAAGAAATTCATTATGATTCTGTTTAATGAAAATTCTCAAAATTTCTTTTTTTTTATTCAAGAAATAATCATATTCAAATTTTCCTTCTAAGAATTACAATAAACACTAAAATCTGAGACATAAAAAAAAAATTATTTTTAAATAATCCAGAAAATTTTAACAATGCTATATTGGCATTCACATTTATCTTTAAAAATTTTTTACTTTCATCATAGTCAAATATTTGTATTGCAAATCTTTTTTTGTTACTATCCAAAATGCTTGGAACTGTTTACTGATTTCACTTTAAAAATTCAATAAAAATTTTTAAAGTGAAATTAAATTGAATATTTGGTATGAAAATAGACCAGAATATTACAACAGAAAAAAGAAGGCATGGCATTGACTTCTAAATCTGGCTGATTTTCATCTGTAAACAATTGATATTTTTTAAACATTTCTCACTCTGTTAATGCAAATGAAAATTAGAGGACAATAACAACAAAATTATTTGTTAAGAAAAGAGAACCTTTACTGCATTTCAGTAGAATGCATTCAAATGAATATAAAAAACATGAAAAATGAATATATTTAAAATGTTAACAAATAAGAAACTGAGTGAAAATTAAATTATTTTCTAATAAAATAATTTTCATCATAATTAAAAAAATTACAAAAAGAATTATGTATATTATATACATGAATTTTTTGTCAATTTTGGCATAATAAAATTACCAAAAAAATTATAATTATGCCAAAATTGCAAAAAAAAATTGAAATTTATCATTTATTAAAAATTTGAAAAATCATTATAAAAATTTGAAAAGTCATCAGGTATAAATGATACATACTGAAAATTCCAAGTATACTTATTAAAAAGTAAATAAAATACTGTAATTTTTCTTATTTATTTTATCATTTAAATATGTCTTTTAATGTGTCATAAATGCAAATGGCATTACAGCAATGTTTTCAAGAGGCCCCAAAGTGTTAATTAAATTTCACTCTAATTACAGATTATCCTTGATGACTCTTTTTTTTTAATATGGAGGATATAACAAGAATTTTTCCTTTTGATGATGAGTATGTTATAGTTGAAATGACAGGTAGTCTGAATGTATTTTCCCAATATTGACATGTGAGTTATGTCCTTGTTCTTGACTTATGACAACAGAGTTCTCAACTTATTATGGGATTGGTTTGAACCTGGCATCAAAAGTTGTAAATGCCCAAAAATTTATGGATTCACTATTAATGTTTATTAGGATACTATATATATAAAACCTTAAAAAACATAACACAAAATTATAAGAACTAAACAAAAAAGGACTCTTTCCATATATCAGACCACTGGCTTAGGGATTCATCATATCCCATGGAATTGCATTGACCAATCACAAAATTTACTGATTACATCACTGTTGTAAGTCAAGGACTATCTGTACTTGTAATTACAATCATGATGCTGTTAGATCTGTAATGGTGATGATAGACTAGCAGTATTTTTGTATTTGTAAGTTTGTTATGATGATGTATTGTATTCTAATGAATAATAGAATTAGACATTCATAAATATATATTCAATTGATAACCATATTAAATTATACCTTAACATGGAACTGTCATAAATCAAGAACTGTTTGTATTCTGCTAGGAGTTGTTTGGCTTTGTTGTTTATTTCCAAATTGAACATGGATTCCATTTAGTAAATGAAAGAAGGAATCATGAGTTCAGTTAACTATTTCTTTTGATTTGATTGTCAGATTAATTAAGTTAAATTACAGACTTAAGTCTATAATTTTTCCATGAGAGAGTGCAACTTTAATCCAATTGGAAGTATTAGTAATTGGTTTAATCTAATGTATAATAAATAATAACTTACTATATCTGAATTGAAAATTTGTCAAATCTCTGTCATTTAGCTGGCAATATTGAGCATAATCCCAAAGATTCTCCAGTTTGGTTCATGGCCAGGATGAATTTTTATTTTGGGTAATTAATCTAGCTATAATAAATATATTTGATATAATTTTTATCATGTGAAATGGATGGATGATTTATGTTGAATTAAATTTCTGTTATATTTTTTAGTCAGAAATAAATGCTTTGTGAAAATTTTCATGTTAATTATTTTAACTTAAAAAATTTTTTTTCTTTTTTTAAATTTCAAAGTTGTTTTTCAAATAACTTAATTTTTAACAATAAAAATATCATAAACTTTTTACCAATCACACTTACAAGGAAGATTTCCAAATTTAATTTAATCTACCAAATTAATCCCTTGATAATTTAATAGAAATTTCTAATAGTTGGAAATAATTTAGACTAATGTTAGTGCCAGCTCATAATTAATAAATATACAGTGATTGAACTAAGAGTGATACCATCTTAGATTTAATTATTAATTCATACATAGATGGTACTACTTTTAATTTAATAATTTATTAATTATAAGATAGTGCTAACATTAGTCTAAATTATTTCTATTTGTTAAAAATTTCTGTTAAATTATCAAGGGATTAATTTAGCAAATTAGGTTCAATAAAAATATCCTATTTCTCTAAATAATTAAACAGTTTTGAAAATAATTCAAGTATATTTTTTTAGATTTTTCTGCAGTTAACTATTTTGAACCATATCAAGAAAACATAAAGTTTCAAATTTGCATTGAAATGAAAAACTTGTGTGAATAGACAGCAGATATCATCCACTAAGCCAGCGATGGGCAAACTTTTGAAGGAAAAGGGCCATACCATGTAAGTGAAATATAGTGGGGGGAACTGCTCTTAAAAAAATTTTTTTTTTCTTTTTTTTTAATATATATATATAAAATGACATTTCAGTGAAATCTGAATTTATTGTATGAACTATTGTTTATTTACATTTATAAAAAATGCATAAAGACTGTAGTGCTAGGATATGAACAGATTGGCTTTTTTTTTTTTTATTCATTTATCTGTAAAATTTTGAGCATTATGGCTATTACTTATAAGGGCCACATATGGCCCATAGAGTGCCTTTTGCCCACCATTGAACTAATCTAAAAATATCACTGGTTCATTAGAAATAATGTTGGATAACTTATGACAATGTTCATTTTAAAAGCAAGTGTTATCAATAAAAATATACTGTATACTTTTAAAATAGTACATGATTGTGAATATATTAAAGTACTAATTACATTTTTTCACTACCATGAACTATCTCAGCTCAAATTTAATTTGAGTTATTAAATTTATAGTTTATTACAAACTACGTTCTCTATCTCTTGCCTTTATACCTATATGCCCTTGGCTGCCAACCTCATGGGAATTGCACCACCTCGTTCTCCAATCTAGAGACTAGATAGTTGCCTGAACTCCAATAAACTAGATTTAGGCATATCTCTCCATATATGAAATGTTTTTGAATTAAGTGTTATATTGAAAATATTTTTTATTTTTGCATATTAATAATAATTCTGAAAATTGTCAAAAATTAAGAATTAAGCCTGAAAAATGCTATTTGAATAGAAATCACAAACCACCAATGACAAAAGATATTGAAGTTAGTTTGACTGATAAATATGGCATAAACTATAACAACCATTAATTTTAATTCATCAAGGCATTAAATTTTTAATTTAAATAGTATTTTATTATTATTTAAGTATTTTAAATTAAAGAAATAAATAAAGTTAATAAAAATAAACCTAATAATAAAAAGTGTATTTTTAAAATAATATAACTATTAAAAGATATTATGCTATCTATCAATAAAATATTTTTTTTATGTTGAATTTTTTAGGACTGTTAAAATAAATTTTGGAATTTAAAAATTTTTCCTTTGGATGTGATCTAAATTTTATCTCCATGCCAAATTTGAAGATTATACACTCAGCAGTAAGGACTGAGAATTTCTTTTACATATTCATTCACTTGCTTTATTGAGCAATTATATTGTGCTAAGAGTTGTTTTTTATTGAACTAAAATTATTCTTTTTTATATACTTTAATAAATATAGAAACTCTTTATATCAATTGATCAGTTTCTTTAGGAATTTAATGAGGTTAAACTCTTAAGATCTATAGAAATAAATTTGGGAAATAAAATTAAATAATAAAAGGCAATAAACAAGCACTATGTAAATTGGCAAGTAAATTAATTTAACTGTTTTGTCAAGAAGTATTAATATATGAACTATTTGTTAATATTCATATTAATAGTTTTATTAATATGCATATACATTGGCACATGCACAAGAGAAAGTTATATAAAATTTTCCAGCACCATTTGAATAAATCCAAACTGAATACAAATGTTTCTGTTCAGCATTATATCAGAAATAAATAAAATGAGATAACATATTTATTTAGAGACTTGCCTATTTGAAAAAAGAATCAGAATGTATAAAGGCAAGAAAATATTAAAAGGGTTTTGTCAAGAAGTATGGCAAATCAAAAGAAAAATGTTGTTATATCATTAATTAGAGTTGTTCCTAAAAACACTTTAATAATAATCTTGCAGTTAGACAGATATCTAAACATGAAATTCAAGTGAATTGTTTTTTAATAAATCAATACACTTAGAAAAGTGAACTCCCTTAATAGGAGGAGTAATTTCAAGATTAGTGAAATATATTATTAAAAAATGAATTTTATAATTGTAAAAATAAAAAGCTATTGTAATCCAAACTTCAAGGGAATTTACTCTAAATGAATCTAATTACTTTGCCAAATTATATCTCTTTATATGCTTAATGGAAATTTTAATCATTTGAAATAATTTTATACTAATTTTAGTGCCATCTCATAATCAGAATATTTATTAATAATTAAATCAAAAAGTGACACCATCTATTAATTAATAAATATTATCTGTTATAGTTTAATTATTAATTAATAGATGGTGTTACTCTTTGATTTAATTATTAATAAATATTCTGATTATGAGATGGCACCAAAATTAGTATAAGTTATTTCAAATGATTAAAATTTCTGCTAAGTATATCAAGGGATATAATTTGTCAAAATAATGATTTATTATCCTCAGCTATTGTAATAAACATTGTCAGGATGATAATTTGTATCGTAAATGGCTTTTATCTATTTTTAATAGTAGTTGGCATGCTAAAATTATCCATTATTAAAAATTACGAAAATCTTTTAACAACTTGTGTTTAATTGTATTTACATTCTTCTAGAAAATGATGCTTTTCCTTATGTTTAATATATAATTTGTAAAATTTCCTATATGCTTTGGCTGGCTCAGTCTTATTGTCAAACTTAAATTGTTCCTACAATTCTGCTATGTGTGTAAATTATACTATAAACTCATGATGACCAAATTGTGCTTGGAATCTTCAATATAACTCCATACCATGAAATCAATAGTTAATATGGAGCAAATGCCCATTTAATTTAAAAAATATATTTATAATTTGTTCATTTATTGTGAAAAATTATATAAGAATATAAATGCTTAGGACAATAAAGTTAAATGATATTAAAAATTCAAAATTTCAACAAACATATTTATTTGAATAAAAATTCTGTTTGATATTTGTTGCCAATAGTAAATGTTATTACTTAATGTTTACATGCATTTTTTATATGATTTATCTGTGTAAATATTTTTGTTCTCAAAAAAATAGAAAATGTGATAGAATAACTGTTTATACACCAAAAGTTCAAGAAAATTAAAATAAGTAACTACTTCAGATTAAGCACTAAAAAGCAGGTGCAAAGTTTGTAAAACAAAATCGTTTATTAGTGCAAATGCTTTCGATGTAAACACATCATCTTCAGGTTTTTGTTAGTTAACCTTTGTAACCGAAAATTAATGACGTCATAGTTTTCTGCTACCACGTTACCGATGTAGCGCGCATTGTTCTTAAATTCATATATTCTGTTCTTTTTATTTGAAAAGTTTATAATGGCTTGTTTTAATAATTCTGTGAGGATCACGGTCGATACGTGTGGTAGTTTTATGTCAGAATGATCTCGCGTGGTTTAAATAAAATGTTTATGGCACGTGAATAAGCGGCACGGGGATCCGGGGAAGAAAGACAGACACAGAAATTAAACAAAGGCAAATCGATTTATTTACAAACAAAAATAATCTAATAAACTAAAAGTAAGTAAACTAACTAAATGACACTAACAAATAAAATAAACAAGATATATGTAGTATACGAAAGGTACGAGTCCTGGATAAGATTTCCATGCAGTGAGATGCCGCCAAAAGGAAAAGATTGAATGCGTCACGTTAAGATACCTGGGAAATAGACTTGGATATGAGATATTCTTCGAACGTTGCTTGGCTGTGTTCAAATACTAAGTTTCTTTCTTCATCGTAGAGATCTGGAGGGTATTCTCGATGAGTGATTTATATACAGAGGTGACTTCCGAAGTTGAGCGACAGCTAGTTCCTGTTATACGATAATCTAACATTCTATCTACTCTTCGTCCTGTCTGACTTCTCAGAGAATTTAACATCTTAATTAATACGAATTCGGTTCTGGTTACATCGCGTTGTTGTCTACTTCTCACGTCCATAAGAGGCGACGCGACGGGAACCCGGCGCGCTGACCACAGCGTCGCACCTTCTTGGATCAAACACCAAACCGGGAACAAACAGCATCAGGAACTTCAGGTAT
>WUQG02054825.1:0-10188 GCA_011317285.2 Androctonus mauritanicus | reverse complement strand
TACTGAAAACGTTTTCGTTTAATAAAAGTTCCTGATTTCCACTGCTTCTTGTGCTAGTATCTTGGACTTTGTTATGATGCAATTTTTATTTCATACATCAGTGTGTTAAAATTAGAAAATATTTAATTATATTTACTTAAAAATATTAAATAATATTTTGATAACATGAAATAGTTTTAATGATAGGCTAATGAATATTTGTTTTATATAATGAAACACCAGAAAAACTGAAATTTTAATTGGAACTAATCTATGAATTAGAATAATGAAGAAATTATATTGCAAATAAAGATATTTATAAATAAATCAAATGAGAAATGTATATACAAAACCAAAATGAAAAGATCGGCAATAAATTTTTTTAAATAAGAATAAAATTTAGTAGATTTTGTTGAGTCAAATAACATTCTAGCTTCATCTGTATAAAAGTGATTAAACTTTTTAGATTTTTCTTAAGAGAGGGATATGGCTCCAAAGTTAGTCTATCAAATGAAGATTTGGGGCTGGATTATAATATAATTGTCTTGGGTCCTGCTTTCTAAACATGTCTTTTATTTTATAATTATTGATAACATATCCAAAATATCAGTCATTCCAAAAACAGCAGACATGTTTGAAAAATAAGTGATTTATTCTTTTTATAGCTATTAATTTTTGCAAGTAAAGTATTAATAAATACATTTACTTATCATTCATTTTCTAAATTGACTTTTATTGTTTTATTATTGTGACCTCTAAGTTTATAGTATAAGTATGATTCAAGTATTTAAAACATTTTTTATATCTTGATAAAAAAAATGTTTATATTTTATTATGAATAGTAGAAAAAAAATGATTACGGTATATCTTTTATTGAAATTAAATAGTGATATTCTGATTTATATAATTTTCAATATTTTTTCTTTTTCTAGAAAGATGATAAATTAAAAATGCATGATGGAACAACCATTATTAAATAAATATATGATGGTATGTTAATGTTTTTTATTATATCATATCTATATATTTTTTAAAAGTTGATTTGAATTAATAATTTTAAAAAATTCTCTCTCTCTCTTTCAAATTTTGATATCTATGAATAATTTTGATTCATAATTTTATTTTGAAGAACAAATTGTAAAATTTGATTAAGACATTTTTTAGTTTGTTTTTACATTTAAAAAGTGTAAAAAAACTTAACGTATTTAATAAAATGAAATTTTGTGCAAGATAAATCCCGAATCCTAGTTACTATAAAATAAGTTAATTATAGCCATACTTTGTATTGCCATAAATAATTGTTTCAAAACTTTTTACATAAACAGGATTTGAATTTCAAACTTTTTGATTTTTCTTAAGAGAGGGATGTGGCTCTGAGGTTAGTCTATCAAATGAAGATTTGGGGCTGGATTATAATATAATAGGAATTCAATTTAAAGTATAGTAGATTCTCATTTAATGTTGAGGTTAAGTTCCTGAAAATCATGGCTAACTGAAATCAAAATTTTTTTTGATCTAATGTTATAAATCAGAGTCATACTCATAGATTCTGCTATTATTAAAGATATTTTACAATTTTTCTCATCTATACATTATTATATTGTTTAATATGGAATAAAATGAAACAAAAGTATCTTATAAGATTAAATCTTAATAATAATAAATGATAGGACATATTGAATGCCATTATCAATTGGCCAGATATCTGATTTTTTTTTGCCACAGAAAAATGAATAGGATCAATGGATCAAATGGGCTAAATTTAATCCCTAATATAACATTTTTGAACGAAACTGCATTTTAATGATTTTTATTAATTTATGCTACAGTGCAATCATATATATTTTAAATTATTTTCATTAAATTTCCTAGTTAGATTGAATTATCATTGGATTGGACTTGAAAAGAAAATTTTCATAAAAACCCAAATCTTTCATTTGGAAGTCAGTTCTTGCTGCATGCATTCATTAAGCTGAACTTTCTGGATGAGTTATGGCAATAATATTTAATTAACATTTCTGTAAACAGTCAGTTGAGAATTGCATAATATCTTACATTATTATAGAATTATTATAGGATTACATTATTATATAGCCACAGTGGCCAAGTTGTAGCTTGCAAGCCACGTGCAGTTCTTTGATACCTTCAATATGGCTCTATACCATGAAAGTCAATAGTTAATATGGAGCAAATACCTGTTTAATTTTAAAAAAAATAATAATTTGTTCATTTATTGTGAAAAGCAATATGCATCTGTATGAAATAAATGTATATGAAATATATAATAGATAATTTTTGAAACCATTTTTAAAATTATCTGAAAATTGATGCAGCTCTCATTGATTCAGGAAGAAACTGGTTGCAGTACTCAAATATTTGAGATTCCCCTATGTGCTTGTAATGACATGAAGTTTGGCTATCCATTATATAGGATACTTATATAATGTATAAAATATATATAAGTATTCTATATAACAGGTGTATAATATATACTTTTACATTGATATTAGTATATCATATAATATTAATGATATATTAATATTAGATTATAAAGGAATTTAACATAACTAAAATATTTTAAGAATTATTTAAAAAAGTTTAATCATGCAAATACAATCTGTTTTAATTATTCTCAGTGAAAGTGTGGCAGTTTTTAAAGTTGATATTTACACTTAAATATGATATTTGTGGAATTTTTTTTATTTTATTATGTATTGTGTGTTAATTTAGTTGTTAATCTAGAATAGCATAAAACTTGGACTTTTTCTCTTTTTCTGTAAGGCATGTTCAAATGAAACCTGTTTGAAATGTGTCAAGTGATGAGTTGACATTTCAGTTTTAGACATGGATGTTAAAATGAAGCTGTATGTGTTATGCATGCACAGTGTTTTTAAATTGTGCACTTGCATCATTTTTAAGCACGTGATGTAATGTTGAAGATGACTAGTATGATTGAAAAATCCATCCAAGCAAGATATGCAAGCTATAATTCAGTTTTTAATGGCTGAGGGATGCAGGCCAGTGGTGCTAATGGCTGCTCCATATGCTGAACATCACAAGAACAGAACTGACTGAACACCACAAGAAACAGTAAATAAACTTCAAATTGCAGTATTTGATGTGCTATTGCAGTGAGGACAAATAATTCCTGCAGTTCATAGTGATGTTTTATCACTATGTACCATAAAATTGATGGAGATTATATTTCATAAAATTTCAATGCATTTTTATGCTGCATATTTAAAAAATATTTATTAGAAAACATGCAAAATCAAATTTATATATATCAGATATTATTCAAATTGAATATGGCTATATTGAATTCTATTGAAAATATTCTATCTTGAAACATGAATTTAAAATAAATATTAATTTTTATTTTCAGATGACCTCTGCTTTTCCTATGAGTGCTGAAGAGTATAAGTATCTCTTACAGCAATCTATTAATTACTTTAAAAAATGTGAAGCAATTAAAGCTTCTATGAATGGAAATAGAAAAGATACAAAATTTGATTTTAATAGTGCTAGTACTTCACAAAATTCATCTACAGTTTCTGAAAATTCACAAAATTCATCCAAATCATTGGAAAAAGAAACACCAGAATACAAAGAAATTTCATTGAAAGCAGATGATGAAAGTAAAGAAGGAAAATCAAATCAATCTAATTCAGAAAATGCTAATGATAAAGAAGAGCATATGGTAGTTGAGGTTATGCCAGAAGCTTGTGTTTTATCTGAAGAAAGTTCAAAAAATGAGAAACCTACATCAAGCAAAATACCAAAAACTTCTGAAGGAGGTTTATATGTTGGATCTTCTTTTCCTACAGTGGGTCTTGATTTAAGAAAAACAGTATCCAGAGAAGAATATGCATTATTTTTTAAAAATCATCTTGCTTCTTTATATGGGTATATTAATCCAATGGAAAATAACCAAACAAAAACTTTGCCAACAATTACAAAAACAGTTCGTAAGTAAATATTTTAAACTATATCATAAAAGTTATTTAAAATAATATAATAAAATTCATTAAATTATTTTTATTTATTCTTAGAACAAGTTAAATGTATGTGCTATAAGTGTAAAATGCAGTTTGTTAGTGTTGAAGATTTGGCTAAACATTGCCAAGTTCATCGAGTAGAAGGAGACAGAATGTTGAACCGATGTCATATGTGCCCATATGGAACTAATCGTACATATGATTTTCGAAGGCATTTAAAAACACATCTTCGTCAAAAAGGACATAGATGTTTAAGATGTGGTGGCGTATTTAAAACCAAAAAAGAAGCAAATGATCATCCATGTATTCAAACAGGTATGTAAATTTTTGATGATAATAAATTAAGTAAAATTATCAAACCAGTCCATAAGTTTGTGGATATTTTTCAGGAATTTTAAAACAAGGCAAATAAAATATAATTTAATTTTTATTAATCAATGATATATATTCCTTCATTATCAACAATATGTTGCCATTTTATTGGCAATTTTTTATTCTATCTATTTAATAGAAATTTGGGTTTTTAAAAAAGTAAAAAGGTTTTTATATGAAATAATAAAACATTACTGTTTTGATTTCATCTTCAGTATTGAATTCCCCACAGTAGAAAATTATGGCAATTCAAAAACAGATGATGATTACTTGGGGCAATATCTAATAAATATGATGAATGAGGCCTAAGCTCCCACTTGAAATCCTTAATTTTTTTCTAATGTCTGCACAATATGATACTGTCTTGGTGAAAAAAGTTAATTCTGTTCACTAATTCAGGGTGTTTTTAATCAGTTTTGAGTGTAGTCTTATTGAGAATAGGTATCTGCATTTATTATTTGATTAGGTGTTAGCATTTCAAAGTGAATGAACTGCATATATCCCACCAAACAATTACAAGAATAATCTTTTGGATGAATTTCTCTTTGCTGTTGGTATAGATGTTTTATTCTTATTTGTCCATTGTCTTTTTTTTATGACATAATTATAGACTAACCATTTTTTGTCACATTTCATGATGCAGTTAAAAAATAACTCCTTTGCATAGTGAATAAAAAAAGAAATAAAGATGTTTGTTTATTATTGGCAATGGTTTATAATAGTTCAGATGGTATCCATTTTCTCAGCTTAGATTCCTTTTCTGTCTCCTGAGGATGATATATGGTTCCATGAGATGAGTTTTTCTGCAATCTGATCTATTGTTAGTTCTGGTTCTGCATCCACAAGACTAGTGAGTGCTTTGTTGCTGAACTTGATCAGTCTAATTCAGAAAATGTTAATCATTCGTGTTAGCAGGACATCTAAAATGAGAATTGTCTTCAACACTGCTTTGTCCTTCTCTGAATTTTTGAAACCATTTTTAAATAATTCTTATATTGATGACATTCATAATGAAAATGAATGCACTTGTGATTTCGCCATTCAAGATTAAAAAGTATAAAATATGTTGTTTCTGTTTGATCGTTAATGCTCATTTTTGTCAAATCTTTGTGAAAGTTTGTGATAAATTGACCAAGTAAAAATATGCTCTATATACAAAATAATCTCAGATAAAATATTCACTTACTAATCAAGCAATGACAAATATAACAATAACCTTAAAAAAATATACATGAATTTATGGATTGAGCTAAAATAAAAATACTGTTATTTATTTGAGTAATTTCCTCCTTTGTTCTATTCTTGATATCCTAAAATATATAGGATGACATTATATGAATAGTATTTAAATTTAGAAATAATAAAAATATATTATCTCAAATATGAGATGAAATATTAAAAGAAAATTTAAAATATTTATGGCTTCATAATTTAGTTTTTTAAAAAAAATTCTTTACAACTTTTAAAAAAATATGTTTATCAAATAAATTGAAAATGTATTGCAAAATCATTGATAAATAGAAATTAAAATCAACAGTAAAAGTAAAGATCTTATAAGCTTTTAAATGTCCCCTACTTCAGAGTTAAAAAAAATTAAAGCTTGAAACTCATATAAAAGTCAATCCCTAAATTTCAACAGTTGATACTAAAGCATCTGATGAAATAAATAGATAACTTTTTTATAATTTTAAAGACTAAAAATTTAATTTATTATTGGAATAAATATGAGAATTTAGACAAAATAGAAATTTCATAGCAGCTTTTCTGTGTGATCATATTGCATAACATTCGTTTCCATTTCCTAACAATACAATTTTCTTGAAGTGCTTGTTCAGCAGAAAATATCAAAGAAATATTAAAAATTACTATCATTTCCAAAACTCAAAAATTTAACAATGTTTAAATGAAATAGAATGATAAAGGTCAAAATGAAAATACCAATGAAAATTTTACTGTAACTGACAGAAATGTTAAGCCAAGCAATATACATGTGAATGCCCTGAGCACAAATCATTTGTCTGAAATGAATATAAAATAATCATCTTGTATCTGATAAATTATTATAATTAATAAAAAACAAATAAATTGGAGATCATAAATATCAGCGATTGTTACATTTCCATTTAATATTGATTGATAATGAGTAGCAGCTGTTGTGTTTAATTGTTAAAAAAGATTGCCTATATTTCCAATCTAATTAAGTGCCTCCTAATAAATTAATATTTTCATATGCATTTAAATATAAACATTCACAGATCTTTGTGTATTAATAATAATAAAATTGAGAAGAATAAATATTTGTTAGAAATAAATATGGATCTTGTAGCTGCCAAAGAATATTCTATTAGTATAAAGAGGACAAAATATGGCTGTTTTATATATTTTTTTCATCTTATTTTTTTAGTATCTTATATAGATATTTTCTAACTTTGAGTTAAATATGTTTCTGGAATATGCTTGTAATGTAAGAACTTGTAAGCCAAGAATCAATTTTCTGTAGATATAATGTTAACAATGGGTTCAGTTCTCAATAAATCAGTAGTGAAATTTAACCATAATAAAATTAAGTGAAAGTCAACAAAATCAATAGTTTATGATTAAACAATGATATATTTATGTAAAGAAATGAAAACATGGCCTTTAAAATCAAACAAATTTTATAATAATAAAGAAATTATTTATTGCTTATAAATGTTAATATCTAGTCACAAAGATTTAACATTAAAAATTATTATATTAAATAAGCACATAAGAAATTATACTATAATAAAACAAGCTCTTTGCAAGTACAATTTTGTTTTATTTGGCATAACGTTTTCGGACTATCGTATGTCCCTCTTTGCAAGTACAAAATTGTACTTGCAAAGAGCATGTTTTATTATAGTATATGAAAAAAGGCAAGTAAGTAGAATTCTTGTAGTTACATAAGAAATTGCTTTACCAAACAACTTACTATCATAGAGGATCTATATTCAATTCCAAGTCCTCCACCTTCAGTTTTTTTCAGGGGGCTGGGTTTGGCCTAGCTTCTTAACTAAAATTAACCTATATAAGATATGGATATACATTTAAGTTTGGGATTGCCTGTATACAATACTTAAGTGATTCTCTTTTCAATAAAGGTTTCCCACAATTTATGAAGATTATTAGGACCTTGGAATCTAGACAAAAATTTATAAACTGAAAATTTATTTCCCATTAATTCCATTATAAAATTTTTATAATGGAATGTGCTGGAATTAATTTTATCCAGTTATTGAATATATTATTTCATCTGGAAATTTTTTAGTTTGCTTCTATCCTTTTGAAACCATAATAATCTTTTATGTCAGAGGTTATTTATATTATTTTCTTAATTTGATCATCAGAAATCTAAATAACTTCTTTATTTTTTATCAAACTATCATTTTTTCTGAAACATTTAATTTTCAGGAACAACTAATTTTGCTTCATTAATTTGTTTTTAATTGTAATTATTCTGACCATTATAATTGACCTTATCAAAAATAATTATGAATTCAAAATTGACAAAAACTTGAATTGAATATCTCTTACTATAAGAATTACTTATAGATTGATAATATCAAAATGACTTTCATGACAGGCAAAATATAATACAAGTGGCAATGTAATGACTTAAATTAACCAATAATGAAGATATATATATATATATATATATATTATGTATTGATATTAATAATGATAGAAATAAGAACCAATAATATAAATAGAAATATGATGTAAAAAGTGGATGATGAATATGGAAAGAAATATAGATTGAGAATTTGATAGATATCAAGGACATATTGTGATTTGAGAATTTTTTTTTCAGATGGTAACAGTTACCTGATGTTATTACTAAAGATTTATTATAATACAATTAACTCCTAAGATTTTAAATTTGCAAATTTTAAATATTGATTTTATTCTTTATCCAAAATTGATGAACCTGATTCGTAGAAAGTTTAAAATCTGTAGTTAGAGATTCAGTGTATGCTTTATCCAACTGAGAAATAGCTTTCCATGAATCAGTCTCATATACACTTGCCAAAAGTGATATTTATTAATAGTAAATAAACCATGCAAAAATAAATATTCTTGTTGCCTTATTATTTGTTAAAATCTTAATTTTCTATTATTAATCTAAATAATAGAAAATTGTTACTATAATTAATTTTGGTCCTGCTACTTTCTGAATCTACAGCAGCTATTGGAAAAGGGTCACACTGTAAAAACTGGGACTTCGCCCACGTTTTCACTTAGAGTCTGACCCCGTGTTTCCGGTTTTCGATTAGAACTTATATTAATAAGTATTGTAAGTTTGTTCATGTCCAACCATTGCATAACTGCATCAAAACATTGCTCCATAACTAGTTTTATTTTCACCAACAAAAATTAATACAAAGGATAAACTTACATACAAGCAAAATCTCGCTTCGTTTCACGGAGAAAAATAATAAACAGAAGTTTTCGTTTTTAACATTAAAAACACAGCAGACCACGTTTGCCTGACGACACGTATCCCAAATACTTGAAAATGTTCTTCCACCATTAAAACCAACAGTCAAATAACACAGGATAACTTCCAACCAACAGTCACTGTTTCTCCATAACATCTGATGAGCGAGACATCAGCATCGTCTTCCGGACTCCTCCTTAATCTAAACCTCATTAACATATTAGTGCAATACATAAAAAAATAGCATATAAAGTTTTCAGTAGAACTAAATCCAACATTCAGTATTAATTGAAATGATATTTTATAAATCAAACAAACTAAAGTAGAATTCCAAATATTATAAGCAAAATTTAAATTAACTGCAGAACTGAATGAAATAACAAAATGGCGGCTCCCATCAACACCGCCCCACGCCGACACCAATGTCCAGGTAAGACTGGAATCTTCACAACACTATATTGTAGAGCACTACAACTGGTAGAAATAATACAATATTCCATTTCTTAACTATCATAATAAACAGTGAATGCCACTAGATGCCTTAGCTATGTTATTGAAAAATTTATCTATATGGTCTCATGCAAATGGAAGATTCTTTGCATCCTTCTTGTTAATCACCTCTTCTACAAACTTTCTTTAAAAATATACCCCCATAGTCTTTATTAAAATTTGTCACCATTCTTTCTAACTTTATTTCATTGAATGGTAATATATTTTGGCAAGAGCAATTTCACTTGTAATAGTGGAAATCTTGCTAAAGATGAAATGATATAGTCTAGTGAGATTAGACATTATTATTATTATTATTATTGGTGTGATGATAGAGACTTTGACTCTTTACTGTACTTTAAGTATTAAAGTACTTTACTGTACTTTAAGTATTAAGTATTATTTTGTGACTTTAAGTATTATGGATAGAGACTTTCTTCACAAATGTGCAACTTCTCTTTAATAATGTTTGCAGAAAGAAATGGTTAACAAGAACAATAAATACACATTTCCAGCTACATGGAAGTACAGTGGGCCTCCATCATAAGAGATTAATTTGTTCTGGAAGAAATCTCATATCTTAAAATTCTTGCAGCTCAAATTCAATAATACATGATTGGCTTAATTTGTTCTAAAATACAAAAAGCCCATTAGATTAGAATTAGATTATTTTTTTGTATTTTATTAATTTAATAAAAAATTACTAAATGGCTTCAATTTATATTATTTGTCAATCATATTTATATCATAGTCACTTGTATTATATTGTTTTATATATATATACAGAGTGGAAGAAAAATCTGTACTCCTCTAAATAATTTAATAACTATCACAGATTTCAAAAATCTGTTAATGCCTACAAAGAGGAAGTCATGGATGGGCTACCTGATG
>WUQG02054814.1:0-10188 GCA_011317285.2 Androctonus mauritanicus | reverse complement strand
TATGGATAAAAAATATATTAGAGATATACCCATCTGAAATAATGTATAATCATTGTTTTATGAAGTTAAGTAGTTTTATATGCAGAGTGTCCTCAACTTACAATCATTCAATTATGATATTCCAATTATTATGAGGGCTTTTAAAATATTCTGAACTTGGCTATTTTCATTGCATATTGGCTAAAAATATTTTTTTATTTTATTAAAATTTTAGTAAAGCAGTTGCTTATTATTTTGGGGATTTGGGTTCAATTCTTGATTATTTTATAACCTTGAGGACTTGGGATCAAATCTAGATAATTATACCATGGATTCAGTAATCCATTATCTGTTATTCAGTATTTCATTGTCTATTATTATTATTAAAATTATTACCATTTTGGTCATTTTTGACTTACAATACAGTGGACATTTTATTTTATGAACTCGTATGGATCCCGAAAAAAGTTTATAAAATTGAAAGTTTGTAAATGGGAATGACATTTAAAAAAATATGAAAAATGCAATTTACAATCACTTTTAATAGTTTCAGTGTCTGAATAGAATATAAACATATTTATATTCTATTCAGATACTCAAACTGCTTTAAAATCACTTCATAGCTTCCACTTTACTTCAAAGCTTGAATAAGAATATCACCATACCCATCTCATTGTGGAACTGGCTATCAGGAACAGGGTTCAACTTGTTTGAGTTCCAGGTCACAAAGGCAAATGGGGTTACAGATAGGTTGACCAAGGAAAGGGGCTTCTCATCCCTTTATTGAACCTAAACCTGTCTACAGCATCAGATCTGATGCATTTGAGTGAGTTGTGAGAGACTGGTTGGCTGGTCAGCACCTTTCCTATTGGAGGTCTGTTCGTGGACTAAGACAAACAAAGACTCTTATTTTAGGTCCTTTACAGAGAACTGAAGAGTTGCTTGCATTGCATAAAAATCAAACTAAGATTGTTACATGGCTCCTTACAAGGTACTGTCATCTTAGAGACATTGGGATTGCTGATAGTCCCAATTATAAATGATGTCAGAGAGGAGTTGAAACTCCTCTTCACATTTTGTGTGAATGTGCACCTTTCAGGAGATATCATCTAGGTTACATTTTATTGCACTGGAAGATTTTTTCACAGTCCCATTGAAGAAGATCTCCCCTCTTTCCTACAATAATCATCATCTTGAACTGAAAATGATTTAAATGTGTCTATGTATCTAAAAATTTGTTCATATGAGGAATCTGAATGTTGTGTAGCTGGAGAGGGCAAGGATCTTACTGAAAATTTTCCATAACATATACTGAGAATTTTCCAAAAAATATTTTTCCCTGCTTTAAGTGTTATTGATTTGAATTATTTATTTGCAGTATAATAGTTTTAATATATTGTAGATATTCTGAAATTCTAATATTATAGAATCTATCATATTATAATATGGTAAATTCTAATATTATATAATAATTTTTTTAGTTTGGATATTTGGTAATTCTGGTCATTTGGAGACCAGAACCAATAGCAGTAGCACTTTACTGAATATAAAATTAATCATAGTAAAGTTCTTTATTCTTTTTATAAAATTTTAAATATGCTGTAACTAACTTTAAGCATAATATAATATTACTGCTTAGAGAAACAAACTTATTCAAAAACTTTTATAATGTATAACAAATAATGAAATTTGAATTTTGTGATTTTTGAAATTCTGACATTTTTTATAATTACTTTAGTCCATACCGTAACTATTATACTACCTTGTACACTCTAGTACTTTCACAAAAAACTCAACACTTCTGGCAGTATCTCAGCATTCTTTTGTTTCGATGTTCTTAACCATATAGATGATGGCCTGATGATGGCAGCCATATAATGCCAAAAACGTTAGTCAAATAAAAAGAGAAAGTTATGCACAACTGCCAGAAGTGTTGAGTTTTTTATGAAAGATAATTACTTTGGATTTAAATTTTTTTAAGATATATAAATGATTCAAAATTTTTGTAATTGTCACAGTTTAGACTTACCAGTAATTTTAAAACATCAATTATATTATAATAAAATCATAAAATAATATTTAAAATATTTTATACTTTCATTTTATATATGTAGAAACTTCCTCTTACCATTTTGTAACATATAGACATATTACTTCTAATTATTACTTTATTATATTGTAATGCACATATTCCTTGACTTATAACCACCTCTATTTATAACAACTTATATTTATGAAACTGTGATGTCATAGATAAATTCTGTGATTGGTCAATGCACTTCAGTTGATTTGAGTCCCTGATCTAATTGTTTGATATATAAAATTCTGTATCTGATTTTGTATATTCTGTTTGATATATTCTGTATCTGATTTTTATAGTTTTGTGTTATTTATATTTATTAAGATAATGTATAGTGTCCTAGTGAATTAAAATCCTATTTATTATGAAATAGTTTATAAATTTTATCTACAACTGTACAAATAGATAATTTGTATTATTAATTTGAATTGTTTTTGTTATATTTATAGGTCATGAAGTACAAGAGCTAAATGTTGTTATATTTAAAGAAGTTTTAAATTATATGGCCCGAATTGATCGTGTACTTACAAAACCTGGTGGTTCTTTACTTCTTGTTGGTGTAAGTGGCATTGGAAGGAGATTATCAACAAGAATAATATCACATATGCATCAAATTATATTTTTTTCTCCAAAGGTTCATCGTAATTATTCTGTAAATCACTTCAAAAATGATTTAAAGGCTGTAAGTATTTAATTAATTTTTAAGTGCCAGTAATTTTATTTAAAAATTTTTTTATAATTATAGAAATCAAAAATGTTTTAAAAATAAAATAAATTGAAATTTTATAGAAACATATTTATTAAATTTTCATTATTTTGAGTATAGAAACACTTGAATAACTAGTAAAAATTTATCTTCTATGAATTTAAAATTTATTACTTAATTTGAGCAAATAATTACTTTTGACGTGTGACCAAATTCTCAAGGTCGTAGGTACTTGCTTACCGGTCGACTACAGAAGTGAAAAGTGTCCAAGAGTGACCGGTCTGGAAGTGAGGAAGAGATCGTAGCCCCACTAGCAAAATTCGGACAAGTAGGAAAACAGGTCTACCATATATTGTATATACTTATATATAAGCCAAGAAATTTTTCCAAACACAAAATTTTAGTGAAAAGGATGGGCTATACATGAAGCAATCAAAAATTAGAAAATTTTTCCAAGATAATAATTATATTAGTTGCTATGAGTGTTCAGACACAAATATTAATAACTAAAGCTTTTAGCACTCAAATATTTTATTGCTTACAATAAAGTGTTTGACTCCTAAAAGAGTTAGTTATTAATGCTTGTGGAAATTAGTAAGATTTATTTGCTTAGTTGCATAGCATTTCTGTTGCATCTTCACATCAGCCACACAATCCACCATATTTATTCCTAATAAAAGTCATCATCTTTTTGATTCTTTCAATTTTTTTGTTAAAAATATGGATACATATGATTGTAAATAATTTAATATTTGATATTTAAATATTAAATATCAAATATTAAATTATTTACAATCATATGTATCTACATTTTTAGCAAAAAAATCAAAAGAATCAAAAAGATGATGATTTTTATTAGAAATAAATATAATGAATATAATATAATTAAAAATATATAAATTGGTCACTTCTTTGTACTATTAGTGTATGCTATGATAGTGGTTAGATCTGCCATACTTATTTCTAAAGCATACTTTTTTCCAATTCTGTTTTATTAAAAATATATAGATGTGAATGCATGTTCATATTTAAATATATTCAGAAATATTAATATATTGGGTATTTCACAATTAAAATTAGAAATGTGTAGATAGATTTTTTTAATGAATAAATATGACATCCAGTACTGTCCGTATCATCAATTAATATTAAATGAAAATGTAGCAGTTTGTATACCAATATTTCTGATTAACAGTTTGTGAATTTTCTTATAATTCTTATCATTTAGAAATCAGTTTTATTCTTCAGCAGATATTGAGTATAAGATTTGTGATCTCAGCAATTGTGTATGCTAATTACTTTCCACTTCTATTAGTTGCAACAAAATTTTTGTTGCACTTTCTGATTTTTCTTTCATTTAAACTTTGTTAAATATTTTTGTCATTTTGTTGATATTTTCTACTATTTTATGTATTTTTTTAAATTTTTCTGTAATTTTACACAAAAGTTTGTGACATCATGATCAGGTGTAAAGCTTTGTGTGATGAAAAACAATAAAGGAGGAGGAGGAGGTCAAAAAATATTTGAAATAAGCATGACAGTTTATAAATGCAACCTAATAAAAATTAACAAAGAATATATGCCACTAATCAACATGGTTGCTATCATGATGATAATTATGTGTAGCTATAATGAAATTCATAAAAATATTAGTTTCAAAAATCCTTTTAATATCAAATAAATCCAATAATAGTAAAAATTTTAAATATTTTTGTATGGTTATGTTTGTTGCTATTTTAATAGTTGTCATTATATTATATATTATTTATATATGATAATTTATATTTGTTTAATTAATTTATTTTTTTAGTTAATGCAATCTTCTGGTATAGAAGATCAACATGTTGTTTTATTAATTGAAGATTACCAGTTATTAAAATCAGAATTTCTTGAAATGATTAATAGCTTATTAGCCTCAGGTGAAATACCTGGTTTGTATAATTCAGATGAATTTGAAACATTAATGAATTCTTTGCGTAATCAAGCATCAGAAGAAGGCTGGCGTGGATCACTTTTGGATTATTTTTCTTTGAGTAAGTAGTCAATGAATCATCTCTAAATGTTGCTTCAAATTTAGATATTTTTTCAATAATAATAAGACAATAAAATAATTAATAATAATAATAATAATAATAATGGCTCTTGTACAATGTTGATATTTATGGATTATATTGTAGAAGTATAATATAAATGAAAATACAGTAACTATTAAAAACAAAAAGAAAAGTAAAAGATATACACTTTTCTATTAATTTCAATTTAAAAAATTTGATTAGTTTTTCAACCCAGAAATTTAATAATTTATATTCTATTTATATTAAAATATTAAAGAATGTTCAAGTAAAAATAACAATATACTGAAACCTGAAATCCAGCATTTTAGAATCTGGGTCATTTTAAAATCTGATAATTTTAGAAAACAATCAGGCACTATTATTTATTTATATTACAAATTGAACATTTATTTCCAGATATTGATGATCCAGTATCTCTTTTAATCTAGACAAAATCATCAGAGTGTAAAATCCCATTACTGCCTAACTAATTGAAGCAACTGCAGAACAAAATCAATCTTTAAAGAAAGCATCAAATAATTTTGTTTTAATTTTTATTAAACTTACAAAATATATAAAATATGATTTTAAATATTGCTGATATATCTTAGATGCCATATTTGAAAACTTTATAAATATCTCGGATTCATTTCTTTATTACATTTAACATACCTTACAGTCGAAAGTAGAATCAAATTAAAAATTTAAATTTTGCAGTAATATATATTCTGCTGTGTATATAATACAATAATCCCTTATTCTTATCATATTTGTTTTTATTGTAGCATTAAACATAGAAATAATTGCATATTTGATCCTCAATTATGTCATAGAATGCCTATTAGAATGTACAGTTTTATAAATTATTTAAATAATTACAGTATTTAGTTATAAAATATTCTCCCTTTTATAATTTTCTTTTAAACATTTGAGAAAGAAAATTAAGAAAAAATTCATGTTATTTTCTGATCTTGATTTATTATTATAGTATACATCTGATAATAATTATCAGAGAAATTTTAAAAGAAAATTTTCCATTATTTTAAATCTATGAAGAAGCATTATTCAAATAATCACCTTAAGAATAGAAAAGCAAGAACAAAACTAATCATGCCAAGAAAATTTTGCAACAATGGATGGAAGTGTAACCAGTCAGCACCATTTTCTGGAAGCATGGATCATTTTCCCAGCTCACAATTTTATCAATTTATTCTATTTTATTTATTTTTATAGGCATTGTCTATACTAAAAGTAGTAAAAAAATAACTATCTGTTATATAAAAAATTTGGAGGGAAACATTCAGAAAATTGGAGGGAAAAATTTGGAGGGAAAGAGTCAGTTGTAATTTGTTTTTTGGATGCAATACTATATTCATAGATCAAGCCTTCATATGCAATTATTGTACATATCTTGTCATCACTAATGTTTTTTGATCTTATGTAATGTTGTGTTACTTCCAGTGTAACAACATTGCATAACATCGTAAAAAGACTGATGGGATAAGTTTTGGTTTTACTGTTGGATTCATGTTGATAAGACATTTACTGTTATTGATTAGGTATTAACATTTCAAAATGAATGACTGCACATATTCCATTAAATATACAAGAGTATTTTTTTAAATGCATATGCGTTCCTCTTTTGCTACTTGTTTGAACTTTTTATCCTTATTTGTTTATTGTCTTTTTCTTTTGACATAATAATAGATTATCTATTTTTTGTCACTTGTCATGATGCAACTAAAAAATGTTTCTTAAATATGGTATATTTTAAAAAATGCAGATATTTATTTATTGTTGATGATGGCTTACAATATCTCTAGTAGTATTAACTTTCCTAGCTTGGATACCTTTCTTATATTCTATAAATGACAATGTATGGTTCTGTGAAGTGAATTGTTTTTCTGCAATTTAATCTACCATTAGTTCTGGTTCTGCATCTACAAGACTAATAAGTGATTTGTTGCTGAACTTAATAGAATATCCAGAATGAGACTTGTTCTCTGCATTGCTTTGTCTTTCCTTGAACCTTTGAAAACATTTCTAAGCAGTTCATTACACAAATGTCTGACAACATTTTTATTATGAATTGCATTTAATTTTTCTATTGCACTTGCAATTTAATAATGCAAAAACAAAATATACAAAATATGCTATTTCTACTGATCATCAATTTGTTCATTTTTTTAATTTTTATTTTTGTCAAATTTTCTTGAAAGTAATAACAAATTTAACCAACTAAATGTGTCTTCTGCACAAAATAACCTCAGATAAATATTCATAAATTAAACTAGTCAACTAATAACTAACAACAATAATCTTAATAAATATGCACAAATTTATATAGTAATCTCATATATATGTTGTAATATATAAAAAATTTGTCACTATTATTTGTTTAATTTTATATACAATAATTTAAATATATGTATCCAGATATTTTTAATTAATTTATTTATTTCATTATTAACTTGTTTTCATTATTTTTGTTTTTCAGAAGTAAAAAAAAATCTTCATATTGTTTTAGTAATGGATTTTACTAGCAGTGATTTTCATTTAAATTGTGAAGGAAATCCATCTTTATATAAATATTGTAGTGTCCAATGGATGGATGAATGGTGTCAAGACTCGATGAAAAAGGTTGGTTATAATTTTTTTAAATTTTTTTCTAATCTAAACAAAATCAATAAATTTGCTTAATGTTAAGAAGGTGGAGATTTTAACATCCTTGTTTAAAAAAAATATTTCTCTTAAGTAAATAAATAAATCTTATTTATATTCAGCTTGTGTTTTGTCTGTTTAATCTTAATAAGACTATATTTTAAAAGTATTTAGTTTTAAAAGTATGTATATATACTGTAGAAATATTCCAATCATAAAGCATTCCTAAGAAATGCTTGTAAATTGAATTTTCATTAATCAAGAACTAAATTATTATTGATTTAAATAAAAAAAATTATAATTCATTCTTAAACAAAAATTGTCATCTGTTTTCATTGAAATATGCTGAAATTCTGTCTATCATATATACTTGTGTATAAGCTGAGGTTTTTCTTAAAAAAATTTCTGAAGTGGGAGATCAGTTTATATGTGGATTGGCTTATATTCGATTGTATACAGTAATTACAAAATCATTTAATAATTAGTGTTAATTGCTATTACTTAAAAAAACAGTTTTCTTAAAGAAAACTTGCCTAATAAGTCAATTGGCTTCTACTATGAAAGTATTCCAATCATACAGTCTATGTGGTGAAGCTGTTTACTACCTACAGGAACCAGGTTCAATTCTGGGTCCTATACAGAAATGTTTTAAAAGGGTCTGGGTTCAGACCATCAGCCTCTATTCTTGAAGAATATTAATCAGTCCAATCATAATATAGAAGACCAAATAGTCCAATCACAGTATAGTTGATAAATGGCATGAAAGTGAAACAAAATGCCTCCAATAAAAGACAATACCTGTTGCTATTCAACACTTTCATAAAGTATTTACACATAAAGTATTTCAACACTTTCATAAAATATTTTTTTGCAAGAAAATAATAATATATAATAATAATTAACTAGAAATATTCTCAATAATTAATAATATAAGCTATCAAATAACAAGAAAATAAAAAACACACACAAACATTTATTTATTTATTTATTTTGTATCATGAATAGAATAAAGAAAGCAACATAAAAGCACATAAATTCAATCTCATTTTGTAACATTCATAGAGGATTTGACTTTATTGTTTAGATTCTTGTATAATGGAATACGGATATTAAGATTTAAATTCTTTAAAAATTGACAATATAAGTCCTGCATTTAAAAGAAATAAAAGTTAAATTTTGAATAAATATTTATTAAATATTTTTAAAATTTGTAATTGTTATACACAAAACATACTTTGCAATGTCCTAATTTCATTGGCATCCTTTATGCATTTCTTTTACACAATATTTTTTATTCAACTTTGAAATTTTCATTCATTAGAGATTTCTTATAGAAGCCAAGTAAAGGCTCATAAATTGATGTTTTGGTACAAATTACACTTTCTCATATAAGCCAGATCTTATGCAAAAGAGCCTGATAAATCATGATATACCTATATTTAAAGCTTTTATCTTAAATGAGGAAAGAATTAAGTTCACATATTTATATCATTTTACAGATAGTCCTCACCTTACAAGTGCCTTCATTTATGACATTTGTATTTATAATGATGATGTCCATGGTGGACAGTTCTTTTTATTTGAAAAGTTTATAACGGCTTGTTTTAATAATTCTTTGTCTATCTGTGCCTGAAGATGATGTGTTTACATCGAAAGCGTTTGCACTAATAAACGATTTTGTTTTATGAACTTTGCACCTGCTTTTTAGTGCTTAATCTGAAGTAGTTACTTAATGATGATGTCATCAAGTAAATTCTGCTATTGGTCAATGCAATTGACCTGAATTTGGTTCCCTATCCAATAGTCTAATATATGGAAAGCATCTTTTTTATGTCTGATTCTTGTAGTTTTATGTTCTTTATGTTTATTAAGATAATATATAGTGTCCTAATAAACATTAGTAGTAAGAAATCTATAAATTTTAGGCATTTTTGGTTTCTGACTATTTCCAGCTTACAATAATGGGGTTCAAAATTCTTGAATCTGAATTCTGTCATAAGTTGAGGACTATTTGTAATTTAAATAATATATATTAATAGAGTAAAAAATTTTTCAATGAAATTATATGCAATATTAAATTACTTAATTAATTAAAATTTTATTTTTAAAGATTCCAAATGACTTCCTAACAAAACATTCAGAAAAATTTAAAATTGGAAATGATGATAAATGCTTTATTGATGATGATTTTCTCAATAATTTTGTTAAATTACATAAACTGTCTGAGAAGAGTATAGCAACACCTCGTCGATATGTGACATTTGTTCAAAACTTTTGTGCTGTGTTTCATTGTAAAAAATTATTAATAACAAAAAGAAAAACTCATCTTCAGGTAAGTTACATAAATATTCTATTGTAATTTTATGGATAAATTTAATATCTGATTTTTGATTCTGTTGTTATTAACTACTATTTTATTTAATGTAATATGCAAAATTTAACTAATAAATAAACATTCTCAGTAAAATTTTTACTCTCACAAAGGGAGGTTCAGACATTTGGATCACTGATTTTTTTAAATTTTGCATATTTGCACTGCTTCTTGTGCTTTTATTGTGGACTTCATTATAGGAATAACTAGAAGATGTATGGCTCTCACACAAGTGGCCTGCTTGAAAGACTTGACTCTTAAATCTCTTAACTACTCAAAAAACTGCAAAATCATTAACCATTAATCAGAAGTAACTCAACAAGCACTAACTGCAGTG
>WUQG02054803.1:0-10188 GCA_011317285.2 Androctonus mauritanicus | reverse complement strand
AGATTTTTGTGATGATAAAATTATTAAGTTATAAAAAAAAAAAAATCTAACGTTTTAAAAATTTATAATGACTTTTTTTTTTTTTTAATTTTCTAACAAAATAAGAAAAATGTATTATCGCATTATTAAAGAAAATCGTAATGACACTTTTCTATTAGTTGTTATTTATTATTATTAATTACTCTTTGAGTAATCAGTAAGCGGTAGCGATAAACCAAACATTCTAATTAAATCTATAACTGGTGTGTGTGTGTGTGTGAGAGAGTTTGATGTTAAACATTTGTTTATAAATTTTTAATCAAGTAAGAAAAACTAAATAACGAATTCAGTTGTCGTCTTTACGTCAGATTTGTTATAAAAGTCAGGCAACTTAAACTCAAGCGTAGTTTTCGAGTGATTAACCTTTCACTGAATGTTTTCTAATTTTACTAATTAACATAATTAACTTTGGTATAAGCTAGTTTCTTGACAGATAACTGTAATTAGTATTCACTGTTTGAATATCTTACTAATTTTTCTTCTTTAAATCTTTTCTTAAATAGTTCTTTTAATTTTTAATATTTAAATAATAAATATCATTTCTCTCATTATAACGATGTTATTAAAACGTCTTTAGTAAATTAAATAAACACCACATAATGTTATTTAATTATAATAATAATTATTATATATTTTTTAATTTTTTTTTTTTTGAATTATAAATTATTGTTTAAGAATCGCATCACATCTGATATCAAAATTTAATGAATATTTTTCGCTACTTATCGAATTAAAATATGTCATCACAACAGCATTATAAACTCATAAAAATTATTTAAAAAAAAATTTTTTTTACTATAACAGTACATAACGTTCATAATTTCAATATTTATTTAAAAAAATAAATTTATTTTTCCTAGAGAAAATTAAAGTATTGAGAAACTCTTACGAGAAAAATGATACGATGAAGCACAAAAATCGATATTTTAATAAAATAATAATAATAAATCATAAAAAAAGAACATCATAAATCGTTAATTAGTCAAGTTTTACTTCATAATTTTTTTTTGTTCTAAATCCAATTATATTAATATTAAAAATATTTTTCTCTCGATCTTAAAACACAAAACATATTTTTTAGATAAACAAAGGAAAATTTTTTTATTTGTTTCTAGAATAAAAAAAAAAAAATGTAGGAAATGATTCATTAATTCGTAAAATCAAAAAGATAAGAAAGAGGAAAAAACAAAAAAAAAAAAAAAATTGGTTTACATAAATATCCACAATAAAATTCTAGATTTGTTACATGTATAAAAATCACGAATATATATATGTTTCTACTGAAAATTTTTCATATTAATAATTCAATCTGCAAACTAGTGTTTTTCAGAATATTAAGAATAATTCAGAGTTTCCTGGAAGAAAATAAGAAAATAAGAAAAAAAAATTATTTAATGAATTAATAATTTGATAGATATATTGTTATTAAAACGATTATAAAACAAATATCACGACATAGTTCGCAACAAATGTCATTATTAATAATATATGACGAGCGATAAAAGAGAAAAGTTTCAAAATAAAAAAAAACATGACAGAGAAAAATTATAAAAATTTTAAGAATTGGAAAATAAAAAGTATAAACACATATGCATAAAATAAAGAAAGATAAACATATATATCTTTCTGAAAAATATCGAAATAAAAGAAAACAGCGAAAAATAATCAGAAACTAGTAGGTACTAAGATATGCACTTTCAACTTAAATGATAAAGGAAAGGAAATTTATTTTTTGAAATAAAATAAAAATGAGAAGACGTATATAACTGTATATTTTTAAAATTTTAAATATCTCACATGGCAAAAGAATATAAATTTAAAAAGATAATAATTCAAAATTGAACAAACAATAAATGCCGAACCGATAATTATTGAATATTTCAGAGGTTCGAAAAACTTTTAAAGAAACGAAAAGTTAAAAAAAAAAAAAAAAACTTCGAGAGAGAGAGAGAGAGAGAATAAAATTACTTAAAACTTGTAAAAGGTGCTTTTAAAGTTAGAAAGAAAGAATTAGAGAAATGACTCAACTCTCCAATAGAATTTGCTGAAGAAGAAGTAAAGACTGGAAAAAAAGTATAAAAATAAAAAACACATAGAAAACAAATAAGTGCTAAAGAGTACATTAAAACTGCGAACAGGATAAACTTCTTGTTTGGTTAATAATAAAATATTCTGTAGAATTTTATTGAAAATAATTAAATGTAAAATAGATGATCTTAACAGTGAATAGCTAAACAGCTTTTAAATTTAGATGACGTTGTCGAAATTAAATATTCATTCTGCATAAGATAAACTTACAAATATGTGAATAATCACGAATATATATGCCAGTATTGGTAACACTTATTTTATAATTTCTCCCATAAGTTTTCGACTTTCACAAAGGAATTTAAATATAAAAGGTTAACGATTAATCATGACAAAGATATATATGAAAGCTAACTTAAATATTATTCATTTAGTATAGTAGTAGTAGTAGTAATAATAATAATAAGTAAGGCTAAGAATCTAAAATTTTAAAATGTATACAAGAAACTTTAATGGAATGTCTCAGAGCAAGCAATTTCCGTGATAGATAGCGGTTAAAAAACATTGCGGTATAGATCGAATTTGTATTTGGAAGATATTTAAGAGCGAAGTATTGTTGTTGCAATAACTAAAAATCAGTAAGAACTCTCGAAACATCGAAAATCTAAAATATTTTTATTTTTATTTTTTTTTTCCTGTAACGGTACATATCTGCGTGAAACCGATCTTGACCTTATAAAAAAAATATCAAGGGTGATTTCGACTGGTTCTAACTGATCTCTTTGGCGGTAAAGAGCAAAGTATAAGAAACACTCTGGTCGAATGAGTGATGATCTCTGCCTTAGAGCGATACGAATGAAATTCATCATCTCTACAATGAAGGAAAAAACTTCTTTTCAATATGGTACTATTCGCTGGAAATCATGTATACTGTAAACTAGCCGTGATGGAAGTTTCAAAGAGATGCTGTGAATATTCTCTTTCATTGTAAAGTTTAAAAATGCCGTTTTTTAAATGATTCGATCCATTATTCGTTGCCTTTCTACCGGAAGATAAAACGGCAAATTCAATTTTTTTTTTTTTTCATTTTATGCTATTTTGCAGAGAGAGAGAGAGAGAGAGAGAAAGAGAGATACACGGAGAGAAAAAATAAAACAAGAAAAAAGAGACGTTATTATTATATTTGTGATTTATTTGTTAAATTATTAAACGTTTCCATCTTTTTACGTTAGTAAATTTTATAGATAATCTATTAATTAATAATAATCGAAACGAATTCGATTATTACAATCGTACAATTGCTATTCGATTAAGCGACGATTGGAAAACATAATACCAGATAGATAATCGAAATGTTACCATAAGATAATTTTAACAATGACGACAAGGATATAATAAAACGAAGACAAATGTGAAATGCCACTTGACAACATCGCAAGACACATTAAGAGGAGAAACTATGAAAATTTGCATAAGTAACTTAAGTACAAGAAGAATAAATTAGCTTAGAAAGAAGAAATAGAATTTAATATTCGGAATGTTTAATATATAATTAAATTCGGAAAATTGAAAGTTTCAAAAGATCTGAATCTAATTATCTCTATCGAGATTTAAAACCAATTATATGTATTGACGAGCTATATTTTTCTCGTAGCGTAGATTTATTTCTAAGTTGATGTATATTTTACTTTTAAGAACGTCCGATAGTTCTCCAACTATCGACTGATGAAGTAGCCAGAGTGTATATAAATGTTAGATGAGGCGATGCCTTCGATGATTCTACTTGATGACGTCACATTAGTGGAAGCTAAAATGAACAAGAGCAGATCAATGCATCCAGTGATACACCGAGTTGAATGTATGACACTGCCAAGAATAGAATTAGTAATGTACCCAATTATACCGCATCGATAAGTTTAATAAATTTTTCTCCTACCTAACTTAATTATAGAAAATATAAAAATCCGAAAATGACTTTAAAACGTAATCACACAGCGAAATTATAAACTGGGATTGTGCAATTTTCATTCCTTAAATTACGACATTACAAACATATCAAAGGTACTGTGCTTTACTAAATTATTCTCTGACTATTATTGGAAATTGGAATAACTACTGTTATAATATTACAGTCATCGCAATGCCAATTGTGTCCTTTCTCATACTTGTTTCCAGTTAATACTCTGTGAATAATCATGAACGAACTAATGGGCTGAACGGAGTGAGGCTGCCTAGAATAGAGATTACAACGTATACCTAATTTACACTTCTCTCATAGATAACAATGCGTACTTAGCGCCTTAGGTGTATGTCCTTTCGTTCAGCCAATTTTAGATTTTGGCTTGCATAACGGGCTATTAATTATCGTGATTTCTCTATTATAAACTGCTGTCGGATCGTTTTAAATCGTTAAATAAATTTGCCAACTTATTGAATATCGATGCAAAAAATAGTAACGATAAATAGGTTTTTTTTTTTTTTTTTAATCCCGATTTTATCTTAATAAAATATTTATGGGACGTTAGATAATTAAACAGAGTAATAGGAAGGATAATGAAGCTGATTATGAGTAAGTAAATGGTGGAAATTACAAAGTACTGGCAGATTAAATGGAAAACATTTTTAGAATACAAAATTCTGCAGAGATCGAACGTTACACGGACAAGCGCTGGAAATAAGTGTGCAGAAGTTATTAGGAGAAACAGCAACTTTTGTGCTGCTTATTACGTTTTTATCCTCAAGTTGGAAGAAGATTCGAAAACTTAAAAAAAAAAAAAAAAAAAAAGTGTGGCTTAATCGATATTGAGTCTCAAATTTTTCTGTCGAAACATAGTTTTGAGACTCGCGAATCCTTTGCGTGAACGATCAATTTAGAGATTACCTGCTCGCAGGAAAGTAGCAAGACGGACATGTTTCATGAGATCCAACATACGTGATACGTGTGCAGTAAGCAGTCACCAACAGCTGGTATGCCTTCCACACTTGGGAAAACAGCTGTACTAACTCTTTTATCGAATGCGGTTGATAAATGTTAGCAGACGTCAAGGAATCCATTGACCTTTGGTTACGCCAAAATGGCAGTTGCTGATGGCGGCATTTAATTATGTCTCACTTATTCCCCCAACAAGATTAAATTATATAAGACGAGGATGCATTTTAAACAGTTTATAGAACTGATATTAAATTCGAACAATTGACGTTATCTATCACCACTGTTAACATATTTAAATAAATTTGTCTAAATTTTATCATTTAGAAAAGTATAAGTTGCATTCTCTGTTATGAAACTTGCGAGGAACAGATGTTGTTCTGACAATATTGATTCGGGCAGAATGTCTCGGATTATTACTTTCAAATTTGCAATGGACTTTTGATTATACTTGGATATAATAGTATTTATTTATTATATTTCGCCTATTATCTAACATATATATATATGTTAGCGCATAAATGCCAACTGTCAGCTGTTAATTGGTATGGCGTAATAATTCGAAATTAATTTAATCCTCTGACGTGAATAAATAAATCAGAAAACATCCCATTTTATGCCATAAATTATTTAATAAACGATAATTTAAACGATTTTGGCGTCATGTTTTACATTATTTAAAATGTTTAGTTTGCAATATACTGTTTAAATAATTATAGAGAGAGATGAATGAATGATGAGCGAGATACAATGCAAATTTATTTATAAACTTCGCATTGCATTAAAGTTAAAACTGAAGCACACCAATTGCAAATATAATTTTTTTTTAATGTTTATATATTGTATATACTTTTATACGGATGTAGTTCGATAAGTGATAGATAGTAATGATCGCAGGCTTTGATTTTTCGGTTCTACTGGCTTCACGGTCACTGCTTCGGCCATTTAAGCGGGACTATATTGATCCAGTGTTGGAGTGCTAGGTAAAATGGAGGTTCGTCGAGTAGTTATCCCGTCATGCGTACTATAGCTGTCTATTGCTTGGCAACTCAGACACAGAAAATAGATGGGCTATGTTCTATTGACAAGAAGAAAGGTCGAAACGACTGTGTCTGCTTTCCCATTTTCATTTGCAGAAGAGAAAATGATAGTTATGTTGCTCCAATTGCATTTTAAAACGAGCCTCCCCCCAATCCAGTAACCTTGTCATCGTTTCCTTTAAAATGTTCGCGTTGATAAATTCGATCATTTTAATAATAATAATAATAATAATAATAATAATAATAATATAAAACGAGAAAATTATTTTAAAAACAATTTTGGTATATTTTATTTTTAAAACCAGAAATTTTAATAAAAATTTTTTAAAACGAAATTAAGTTTTTTTTTTTTATAACTATATAAATTTTCGCATAAAAATTTTGGTTTCGAAGAAAGTTATTTTTGATGCTTTAATCATTTGCCCATAAAAATGCTTTTTCATTTTTATTTTTCAAAAGGAAGAGAGGAAGCGAAAGCATGTTAAAGTTGCCAATTCCCCGAAGGAATACAAAAAATATTTTATTAAAGGATTACCCATTGCATGACTGCATAGTTTGAGTATTAAAGTTTTTTTTTTTTATTTTTTATAACTTTCTAGTAAAGCATTTTGAAAACGTTTTTCGCTTTTACATACAATAAATGCTTTTATATATATTTCGCGAAAATATGAGGTAAAATTTAGTTTAAAAAATATATATATATTAACGTATAAATAATTTTTTCCGGACGTTTTAGCACGAATTCTTGAACACGGAATTTTTGATCATCAAAATATTAATATATATATATATATTTTTAAATTATTGTTAATCTAACAATTTAAAATTATTATTAAATTTAAAATAATTAACATCATGTATTTTAAAAAAAAAAATTTCTATCAGATCGAACTAAACATGTAATTTTTAAAATAATAATTTTTAAAGAACGTTAGGTAAATGCGATGCTAAAAAAAAAAAAAAAACTTCTGGAAGATATTGTACAATATGTTAATAAAATCTTGTCTGGAATATCTGCATGACTGAACATTATAAAACGAATAACCATCATTCATTCTATTATGTCATCAAGAATGTAACAATATTACATCAAGAGAGAGAGGGGGGGTAAAAACAAATTTTTGTAAAAAGCACTAAAATAAAATCCATTTCTCTCTAATTCTAATACATATATATCGTAATATTGTATATATATTTATATATTTTTTTTATTATTTTACAAGTGAATAAACAAAAAAGGGGAATTTCTTCTGTATGCAAGAACATTTTTAGTTGTGTTTGCTGTGCCTTTGGAAAAGTTTATCCAGTGAAGGAATTGTTTTACTTCAAATAGAAAATTACCTCAATTTTAATAAATACTGCATCTTATTCGGAATATTTTAATATCTTTTGGTTGTTGCAGAACTACATATTCAATTTAAAAATGAAAACATTGCAATGTTTAGTAGACGATGAGGTTTTTTTTTTTTTGTTTTTTAATATTACAAATTTTTTCTGTAGAAAGTCTTTTACTCGTTCAAACAAAATAATTCGTGAATTCGAAATGTGTTTCTCTTTTTTTCTTTCTTGAAAAATTTTAAAATTACGTAGAGAACTATGCATTCAACTTAAGTGATAATATAATGTCTGGACTTAAAAGATAACATTCACCGGAAAGAATTTTTTTTTTTTTTTTTAATTATTTTATTTCGATTCTTGTTATTTTTTTAATGCTGATAAACTCGGAAAAATGACGAATGTTTAATTGAAATTAAATGATATTAAAAAAAAGTAAAGCGAAGTTTTTTTTTTAAATATATATTTATCTTTTATTATTCAAAATTTTTGAAATTTAAAGTTATATTTCATTAATTACGTAAACAAATTAATTTTAAAAAAGTTAAAAAAATAAATCGTAAAAACTTAAGTTTTGTCAATTTTATTTTTTCGTAGTAAAATAAATAAATATATATTCTCTAAATATTTATAAAAAGTAAATCGTGATATTCGTGTGTAGTTGTTTTTTCTTACTTATTTTATACTCCTACTTTAAAATAATATTTACATTTATTATTTATTTATTTAGGTTTTTTTTTTTTTCCTTCGTCTTCTTTTCGTAAGGTCGATTTATGTTATCTGAGTTTTTCCAGTAAAACAATTTTAAAAATAAATTTCGATGAATGAAATATAGTACGCCATGTACAGATGTTAAGCAGGTTGCAGTGTTTCTCGAGAAGAGTTACTCAGATTTGTGGTAAGTAAGAGTTATATATCACTAAAGAATGACAGGAATGATCCAACTCTTTCTACCACTCTCACTATTCAGACATGTTGGTCTATAAATCTTAATGTCATCCATTCTGTCTTCTTGTCCTTTCTAACTAATATATCCTTCCAACGTTTGGTCAGTTCAACAGAAATTTTCAGAAGCTTGAAAAATCTCTTGGCTTCAGATTCGGGGTAGAGAACCAGCAGTGATAATGTACTGCCGCAGGTTGTTTCTTTAGATAGCATCCATAGCATGAGTAGTTCATGTAAGTTGGCTTACTGACTATAATTCTTCCACAATTTACGGTTTCAGGTGTAAGTTGGTAGGATACCTAAAATTGGCTTCTGTTTACTTCACAGAATTCCAGAAATATATTCAAGCTACGGTAAAATAATTAAAAAAAAAATTAATGTAATTAAAATATAACCAGTTAGCATTGTACATTTATTATTATTATTATTTTTACTTGATTTGCAAACGTCCTAAGTCAAACTTTAACCGTGTTTAAATGTAAGAAGTCGATTCAATAAGAGAAGCCATTTGTCATACTATACATGACAAGTCACACTTAAGAAGGATAGATTCAATCACTGTTAAGAATCAAGCACATGTCAAGAGCATGTATAAAAGACTCAAAAGCTTACAAACTGACATATCTAAGAATCGGTTGAGTATCGTTAAACCGTTTTTTAAAAAAATCGCTCTTCGGTAATTATTAATTATTACCGTAAATTCGCTAATTAAAACAGCTCTTGCGGAATGATAAATTTTAAAATAATAAAAAAAAAAAAAAAATAGGTGCGAAAAGAAAACGAGAAACTATTAAGAGAAGAAAGAAAAAAATAATAGTTTCGAACCGATTGAAAATTGAAATGAAGATAATTAATCTTCATAAAACGAATTGGATTTGGAAGATTGTGTTGGACACCAGATGAATTTAATGGAGGATGAAAAAGAATTTCTAAACGGTTTAGATTTTGAAAAATGTGACGTTAAACTTTTTAATCAAAATAAGTTAGTTGATTAATAATTATTTATTTCACTTAAATGCCACTTAAGTTAAAAGCCTTCAAAAGTGTCACTTAATAAAGTTCTGTCCTTATGGTGTTTGGCGGTAGAAGAAATTCGTTTAAAAAATCTATCTGAAGCAATAACTTGAGCAACAAGAAACTGGAGCAAATCACTTTTGCTATCATTGATCACCAAGACCGAAATCATTTATCGGTATCAAAACATGCCTCAAGATACTCTAAGGGATTTCTTGGTTAATTTAGTGATTCTCTTTGGAACAGAAATTCCATTATATCGATAATTATTATAAAATGAACAATTTTGCCCTAAAGAAATTTTAATTAATTTTTAAATATTTTAATCAAAATGTAATAAAGACGACAATCTCGCTATACTTCATTTTTTTTTTAATACAGTAATTTAAAAATTTTATTATCAGAACAAATTGAAAATCGCGTTAATAGTAAACAGCTCTTAAAGTGATGTTTATTTTTTTTTTTTGCGCAATTTTTGAAATAATCAAAATATTCAATTTTTCATAGTCGATTTTTAAAATCTTCTTATTCGATTTTCAAAATAAACAAAATATTCGATTCTTCATAGTCGATTTTGAAAACAAACAAAACACCCAATTCTTCATACTCGATTTTCAAAATAATCAAAATATTCAATTTTTCATAGTCGATTTTAAAAATCTTATTCGATTTTGAAAGTAATCAAAATATTCATTTCTCCATACTCGATTTTCAAAATAAACAAAATATCCAATTCTTCATACTCGATTTTGAAAATAATCAAAATATTCAATTTTTCATCGTCGATTTTAAAAATCTTATTCGATTTTGAAAGTAATCAAAATATTCATTTCTCCATACTCGATTTTCAAAATAAAC
>WUQG02054792.1:0-10188 GCA_011317285.2 Androctonus mauritanicus | reverse complement strand
AAGCAACTCTAAATCAATGCAAAATGCGTTCGTTGATTTGTAAGTAGAAGTATTTTTATAGATCATTGCTTATTTTCATTGGATAGAAATCAAAACATTCATCATTTCTGTAATTAAATAGTATAATAGAATAACTATATTTATCTTTGGACACACGATTCTTTGGAATATCATGGGGTGCACTTGGAAATCTTCTAGGGCACACACTTTGAGAACCACTGATCTAGAGTGATAGTTCAACAAGATGCTTTAATTTCTTATAAAAGCCTTGGTTCTTTGTGATATAAGTAGTAAAATTTTAATAGTCTTGAATTAATTTGTCAAAAAATATCATGGTCTTAAATTTTTATATCTATACTTATTATTTTTATCTAATTGTTTCATTTATTAATGTATATTGTTAATTGAATTTAAGCATTGCTGGGTTATATGATTTTTAATTTGTAAAGAAATTTTTGAAATGAATTAACCACATAATAGAGATTTTACTATAATTATGAACTCATAATAAAAATAATTTATCAGTAGTAAGTAATTATGTGGTTATTTTTTTTATAAAATTATATCAATTTATGTTAAATATTTTCAGATATTTCCCTTTTTAAATTTTTAAAAAGGTAATATCTGGATTAGCTTTTTAAATAAATATAGTTTTGTAACAGGATTAGTAGGAACTTCAAAATTAATAATCATATTTGGTATCAGAGAATGATTCCTTAAAATTTAGATGTTTGTAATTTTTAGTTCTTGAAATATTTTGTAGATGAACAGACAAATAAAATTGCTATATTTTTGTTTTTATAGAAAACAATATGTATTTCGTTAAATTCATAATCTTTAATACTGAGAGTATGTTTACATTTAAATTCTATAAGATGCAAAAATTATTTATTTAAAAATGTTTTTATAATCCAATTTTAAACATTTATTTTAAAATTTATATTGTGGATCTTATATAATTTTATATTCCTTATATTTCTTGATTATTTTATTTTTTCTGTTTTTATTTTAGCTAACTGTTGTAGGAATGGTAAAATCAGTTGATGAACAGTCTACAAAGATTACCTATACTTTAGATGATTTGACAGGTCCTCCTTTAGAAGTTCAGATGTGGCTTGGAGAAAATATGGTAGAAATGTTTATTCAAAAAAATTTTTTTAATTATTAATAATAATTAGATTTATTATTATTTTTTCAATTCTTCTTGAATTTAAATCAAAATTTTAATATTCTTTTTTGAGAAACCATTTATTTTTATCTTATTAGAATTCCATCAAAATCAAAAATTAATATTCTGTTTTAATAATGTTTTGAAAAACAATGAAATATTTAGATGATGATAAAATAAATGGTTGCTAATAGTCATGAGATTTTAATTATTTGGATTATTGAATTAGTTTAGTATTGTGCCTATTTATTAGGAAATAAATGAAAAAAAATCACCAATAGTAGAGAATTCTTACATACGTGTAACTGGATCCATGCGTACTGTGAAAGGAAATAGATTATTAATAGCATTTAAAATTAATCCCATAAAAGATGTTAATGAAATAACAATGCATCTTTTAGAAGTGATGCACACAAGTATGGCTGTTGCTGTTATGGATAATCAGGTAATTTTATATTTCTTAGAAATTTCATAAAAATTCTGTTAATATTTTTTCTTAGAAATCAATATTTTTATTCTATATCTATTTATTCTATTATTTTTATTCTGTCAATAAAAATTTGAAGAATTGACAGAATGATTGCAAGTGAAAGCTTTCTTTAAATTATGAAATAAATATATTCACATACATATCAATAATTCATAAAGATGTAGTAAAAAGTTTTCTATTAACATATTATTTTAGTTAGCTTGACTTTGAAATTAGGCAAAATATTTGACAAGTTAGGCAAATATCTAAAGATCAGTTTCACCAATAATGTCTAACTATGAATTATATCAGTCTGTCACTTATTATAACTTATAAATGATAGTTTAAAAAATTTTTATTTCATCAATGAAGTTCAGATTTAAGTATTTAAATCTAGCATTTATTTTGTTATGGATGAATGCTATTTGCCAATATTATTTGATCCTCTATTGCAGTAGTAATGGCTGCTGATATTTCATGGGCAAATTTTTCTGAAGAATTAATAATAACAGACATAGCTGAATATTATAAGAATATTATTGAAAATAAAACAGATATAGGAATTCTCCAGTTCATGCAAATAGTTGGGATTCAAGTTTTTTTGCATAAAGCTGGAAAAATAATTTTTTTAACAGATTCTGAATTAAAAATTCCCAGTGCTAGGTGGACTACAAGATTCACCTATACAGCATTAAAGTACCATATTGTTCCCTTACAAATTCCTCCTTTATTGAAAGGAAGAAAATAACTCATGGATCAATATTATATTAGTAATATAATTACTTAAGTTCAAAGAATATACAAAAACAAATAAATTAAGTAATATGAAGTTTTAAATATTGCAAACTAGCTGTTCATACTTGAAAATTACAAATATAGTAGCTGTTTATGCTCTATATCTAAAAATTATTATGAAAAATATTTTACCTAAAGTCAAATTTAAGTCATGTTGCTTGCAAGTTGACTTAAGTGCAAGTTGCAAGTTGAAATACTGTAACATATTAATTTTAAAAGAAAATCTACTAGGAATTGCTTAACAGTACATTGTCAAATAGCCTTCAAATAGGATGAAACTGAATATAATTGTTAAACATTCTTTTTCTTTTATTCAAGAAAAAGAATGTTTAATAATTATATTCAGTTTCATCCAGAGTTATTATAAACACGTATAAGAAACAAGCAAAGCAATACTCGCATGTAAACTGCAAGAAGAGGATCTATGGAGAGTAGAAAGCTATATCCCTTTCTTAAACATAACAGAAAAATATTTAATAACTTTTTAATGTAAAATATAGAAGAATGAAGTTGTTAGATTGATCTAATTATTGAAATAGAAATACAAAATAAATCAAATAACTCTTTGGTGTATTATATATTTCTATATATATATATTTATCAATTTTATATCAGAAAATGCATCTGGAATAGAAACAGGAATATAAATGTAACTATAAAATATGCTTTTAATAATTGTTCTTAATTATTTCTTTCTGTATCTACAATTGTAAAATAGGCAATGGAATATTTATAAAAATCTTTAGACAGAAATGGAAAAAACTGATTGGAATATAAGAGAATCAGTTTCAACTTTTGGTAAATGAATTTTAACATTTTAATATTTTCTTAATTTTCACATTTTGTAAAAAAAAAAATGTTTAAATTATTAATTCATCTTGACAGCTTGTAACCTACTATTACTGTCTGCCAGTTTGTTACTATAATTAATAATTTTAATATTCAGACTACTCACTTTTAAAAGTTTACTATAACTTTTAATTTAAACTGTTGTTTATGATTAATTGATGCTGAGGAAATGCATCTTGATTATAAAGAGAACTTTAAATGTCATTTTTTTGCTAAACTTTGTTGATGAATTATATAATATATATGTTAATATACATCTAACACTCAATTTATATAGTAGATTGGTTCTACAAAAATACAATTAAATCAGAATTATGTAAATCAAAATTAACATTTCTATAGAAAATAAAGGGATAGATTCCATAACACTCAATTAAATAATTTGCATTTTATTTAGAATAAATTATAAATTAAATTAGCAGTAATTTTATACAGATATACAACAAATATTAAAGAATAAATAGGCAAACCATTCAAAATATATAAAAACAAGTTTATTCCATATCTTCTCATTAATATTGAAAGTTTTTTTTTTTTCTCTCAGTTTAAAGTTGCCATTACTCCACTAATTTCATCTATTTCAGATTTTTTTAATTTGTTTTCTAAAGAAATTTTTGGAATTGGATTAATTAAATCCATTATCAATGTTTGCTTTTTATTTTTACTTAATTTCTTATAAATCTCTTCATATTGAGCTAAGGAATTTCATAATTCCCTTTCCAATCTTAAGCTATGATCCATATTTGGATCAATGTCGAGGAAATAATTTATTGAAAGATTATATAACTGATAATTTATTATTATTATTTTCTTATTTTAATTTTTTATTATTTTTTAATTTATAAATTGTTATATATGTTAATTAAAACAATTCTAATAATTGAATATTATATAAAAATTAAAGATCATGTATAATGTACAGAGTACTCACCAATACTGATAGAATAGTCAAGAATTTTGTTATTTGTCATTGTCCATAATCTGGAATATTACTATGATCATCTTTATTACTATTGGATTTAAACTGAAATTGTACTATGTAAAATGAAAATTCAGCATCAGTTTTTCACTTGTGTTAGAGAAAAATCATGTAATTCAAGTTTAGTGTAAATTGAGGGTTAGGTGTAATTAACTCTAAATATTTTATGAATTCAAATTTTTTCAGAGATTTTACTATATACCATCACACAGAATTTAACTTATTTATTTTGAGTAATTCATCAAAAAACCATCATAAAAATATTATATATAAAAAAAATCAATAAATAACAGCAATATGGTTTATTGAAAAAGTATAAAAAATATATTTATTTTTCTACAGTCTTTCCTTTTTTTAATATACAGTATTTTGCCAGATCAGAATTCTTATTTAGAAATATTTATTATAATTAAGAAATTTGATCTGTTATATGGTTTTTTTAAGTGATAAATCTATAACTGTAGATTCTTTCACAAAAAAAATTCTATTTTATGTAGGAATGTTTTTATCACTTTTAAATACCCTCATCTGCTGTTATATAAATAAAACTATATAATATTCTAACTTTGTAAATTGACTTGTTTATGAATTAAAATTTAAAATTATAATGTCAATAAATAATCCTAAATACATTATAAATTTAATTATATAATTATTACCTGAATTTAAACATGCAAAAATATTTAAATTGAAACCATCTATATTAAAACCATATACAGTGGTACCTTGCAATTCGATGACCCACAATTCAACAGTTGAATTTCTCGAGAAGGCACGTGTGTGCATGGAATTGTTGTGATGTCATTTATTATTTGCATGATTATTTGTCAGGCTGCTTTGGTGTTTGCTCATATTGTTTGTTTTAATTTTCAATTCTGCAGTTTTCAGAAAGTAAAAAATTTGTACATCTGGCATTGTTATTTTTTTGAGTGAAATTTACAGATGAGTTCAAAGAGAAGTGAACAAAGGAAAATAATTCAGGAAAGAACACTTGATTGAGCATAGAGAAGAAAGAGATTGTTGATAAAGTGCAGAAAGGCAAAAACAATTATAGATATAGCTCAAGACTATTGTGTTTTAGGACACCTTGGCAATCTTTTTTCAACAGAGATAGATTATAGGTGCTAGAGTATCTTCTGCAGCAATAAAGATTTCTGACAAAAATAGATCTTTAAATCAATGAAGAGATGGAAAAACTGCTTTTCACCTGAATTAGATAGATGAAGGGAGATCCAGTAACTCAGGTAATGATCTGTGAGAAGGCTAGGTTAATTTTTGAAGAATTATAGAAGAAAACTCTAGGATGTACTTCAGATCAAACTGAGGAATGTAAAGCAAATCGAGGCTGATTTCACAGATTCAAGGAACAGGATAAAGAAGACTTTATTCCTACACCCACGGGCTAATAAATTGTGTATATTGTGTATAAAATAATGTATTTTGTAATTTAATGTGCTATATAATAATAAAGTATATATGTATAGTAAAATATAGTAAAATAAATAATATAGTGTCTCTCTCTCAGCTCATCCATTAAGGGAGTGGGATGGGGGTCTGACAACAAATCTTATTTTCCATAGGTTTATATGGGAAAAATTGTCCTGCAATTAGATATTAGTTCGACGTCGGATTAGTGTTGAATTATTAGGTACCATTGTATAACAGTTGGAGCACATGTTTGAGCTACAAACTTTCACACACACAAACATTTTATTTCCAGTTTTAAAATATACAAGAATTGTACAAGAATTTTAAACATTATTATACTAAAAATAGTCTAGCAATATGTTATATAAAACTGCATAATTATTTAATGTGCTGCTATAATATTTCAGGGTTGAAAAGCTTTCATCAAGTTTCATTGCATTATAATTGAAAATTTATATTCATATATCTGAATATAATAGAGGACAGCTGTATATAGAATAAACAAAATTATATTTTTACCAATTTATAAAATAAAACATTGAAACCAGAAGAATTTTGCTGATCAAGTCTTATCTGACTTGTATGAAAAATCATTCTCTTTTTATCTTGAATCTCAAACTGCACAAACTTTATTTGCAGTCCATATGATTTTTATATATACATATTAAAATTTATTATGTAAATAAGATTTGTTTGTTTTTCTCTTTCAGATTAGTTTAAAAAAAAGCAATCTAATATAATAAAATATTGTGTTAATAAACAGTTCAAAAAGAATTAATCACTTAATTTCTGAACATTTTATTTATTTTGAAATGATTAAAGTTAATGGATTAAAATGTCATCAAAATCATCTTCAATGTAATTTATACATGTAACTTATTTATACAATTAAACTTTTAGAAAGCTATATTGTTTTTAAATATATTCTAAAGTCATCTATTGCCCTTTTTTTTAATGCTTAGCCCTATCATTTGTCAATGATAAAAAATAAATAAAAATTTTTATAAATCTTCAGAGTAATCGTATCATTTATCAGTTTCATCTTTTTCTCAGGAAATTGAATATTTGCCATTTTTAAACAAATAAATATACAGGGTTAATTAATATTATTTAAAATTCAACTTTAATAGCCTGATTGTCTTAAAAATAAAAACTTAAATTTTATAAAAAATCAATCAATAATTCAATGGAATTTTCATAATTCTAAATTTCATAAAAAAATCAAATGAAAAGTTTGAAATGTTCAAACTTCTCATATATTCTCTTCATACAGCTGCTATTTTTAAACAGTTGTTGCAGCATTTGGAATGGCTTTTAAAAATAGATCACCATCACCAAATTTCTTGAAAATCTAATTAGTTCAAAAGTTGTGGGAGACAGATGGGATTGTGATCTGGTGAGACTCCTATTCTTTCAGAAAGTAGGCTAATTAATGAAAAAATGATCAGATGTATATATATTTAAAATATAATAAAATAAATAGTTTAAAATATGATATGTAATATATTATGAATTTTTGTAAATACAAACTTATGCATAATTGTTTATTAATAGCAAAATTTTAAGTTTTGTTAATGTCAATTTATATTTGAATGAACTGGTCCTATATTCTGTTCTAAAGAATATTATGTAATGACCAAAGATGACAATTGAAAGAGAATGAAAACATTGCTGTATATAAAATTTTTCATATAAACAGAACTGTAGTTATTAGATAAAATAGAAAAACAATGGATTACATATCCTTAAGGATTTTCTTTAGCTGAAGTTTTCATTCAAAATTGAAAGAAAGGTTGTCAAATTTTATATTACATATTTAATTTTATTAATGATATTAAAATAATGATTTTATCACTTGAGGTGATGTAGATTAAATTTTAAGAATAATTTAAGAATTTAATCATTCTCAAATAGATTAAACTTCAAATAGAATATAATTATGAATAATGAAAATTGAAACCTCAATAGAAATTAATAAATTCAGATATGTTTTTCTGATGAGTTTTTCTATTGTTAAAAATAAAATTTAATTTCTTTATGTAAGAAATATAACTATTTTAATATTTATGCAAATTTTAAATTATTAGGCACAAATGCCAAATGGAAATGATACTATGAAAACAAATTTTGGATTAGAACAAAAATCAGCTTATTCAACTGGACAATTCACTGTTATGGGTGGTCTCAATAAGCAACAGCAAATGGTAATAATTTAAAATAATTTTTAGTTTAATTATTATTTTATATATATAGTGTGTTTCAGTTACTATTCATAGAAATTTTTTCGTCATTAAATATTAATTTTATTAAAATTTCTTAAATTCTCTCTAAAAAAACAAATATAAATATTTTAAAGATAATATTTCTAAGTTATATTAGATATTTGATTGATATTTAAAAGTATAGAATACAGTTAGATCAGATATTCAATAGGAAACTAATATGAAATATTCAAATAACATTTGATGCTTGTTAATTTTTGAAAATATTTTTTAAAAATGTTGTTTCTTGTTGAATTTTTTAAGTAAATGGCAATATTTGGCAAACTGTTACAGAATGCTTTTATTATTATTATAATTATAATTGGCATATAATTAATTACATTGCTACATTTTAAATTTTATTTATTTATATTTAATAACATTTGTTCTTTTTAATTATATCTAGTATAGATTTAATTGTATGTTGTTTATTTTTATTATTAGTTTTTGTTTATTTATTTTGCAATTGTTTTTATAGTTTTTTAATCAAAAGTAAATATAAAAATACATATTTAAAAATTCTAACCTTTGCACTTTACTCAATTAAAATTCTTTAAATTTTAATTGAAGTAAAATGCAAAGCATTCAGTTTATTTTAAATGTTTCTGATTTTGATAAAAAAAAAAAAAAAAAGCTTTGATAATGCTGCAAAAATATTGATTTTATCACTTTGCTTCAAATATTTCTTGTGAATTTTGATTTCTTTATATTCTGATAAGAACCAAAAAGTTATATTGATATGAGAAAGAGAGGAATTAAAGATCCTTAAGAAATGTAACTTAATAAGTGAAAAGTTGCTTTATTATTGAAAACAAAGTTCTATTCTTAGTCATTGCACTTAGATTTTTATAGAAAAATTCAAAATATTCCAAATTCAGTTTTAAAATGTTACAAATAATAATAATTGCAATTTTAGATATCTATGCATCATTTTGTATACAATCTTATGTGAAATTTTTGATTGGCCTACTTTATGAATTTGTAGAGAATATGCATATCTATTTGTTTTTTTTAATCCATTATTTTACTCATTCATTGAAAGTGATAGAAGATAGTCTTCATCCTTTACTAACTATTTATACTATGCACACATTGATGATTTGCTTTGAGAAAGTTTTCCATAATGAGCATGATGTTCTCTGAATTTATATATAAATGATTGTGTTATACGTTAAAACACTATAAAGATAGTCCTTAACTTACAACAGGATTTGATTTGAATCCTGAGGTTGTAAATTGAACCAGTTGGAAGTTGGAAATGTCATAAATTTATGGATTTTTCTAATATCAATATTTGTTATAATAATATAGATTATCATAATAAACTTAAGAAACACAATACTACTGTAATCAGACAAAGAATATTGCCAGTACATCAGACTGTTATACATATGCTTGCAGTTATATGAATTACATTGACCAAACTTAGAATTTAGCATAATCACCATCATATATATATATACAGTGTATCCGTAAAGTCATGGTGCATTTTTGACCGGTCACAGGAAAGCAACAAAACAAGATATAAATGTAAAATCTTCATCAAATAAAAGGAAAACTCTATAAGTTTCTATAGTATGATGCGCAAGCGTGTGTGCACACAGGTGATGACGCAACACCATGAACTGCACAGCAGCGGATCAGTCCTTGCCCATGCCAGTTGAGATGTGGACGGTACAGAGGAAAGTCCAGTGTGTTCTGTGGCTTGCTAAGTTTGAATCTGTGAGCAAAGTGCAACATGAATATCGTCACGTGTACAACAAAGCGCCACTAATGTTAATCGGTGGGATATGCAGATGAAGGATACCAGCAGTTTGTTGGACAAACCCCGTTCTGGTAGGCCATCAGTAAGTGAAGAGTCTGTAGAGGCTATATGGGAGAATTACCTAAGGAGCCCTAAAAAATCTGTGTGTGCATGTGCTTGACAATTACATTTAAGCAAGACTATAGTTCATAAGGTGTTAAAGAAATGTCTACATTTTTTGAGTTACAAATTGCATCTGTTGCACGCTATCAAACCGGCAGATAGACCCAAATGATTTGTGTTTGCTACAGATATGCTTCATGAGATCAACAGTGATGAACAATTTCTGCAGAAAATTGTGTTTAGTGATGAGGTGACATTCCATGTCTGTGGACATGTTCATTGCCATAATGTCCAAATATGGGCTGCTGAAAATCCTCGTTCCTACATTGATTACAAACGTGACACCCCTAAAGTGAACATGTGATTGGCCTG
>WUQG02054781.1:0-10189 GCA_011317285.2 Androctonus mauritanicus | reverse complement strand
AAGACTCTTATTATATATTACACACGATTTCGTGAAAAAATAATCAAAGAGGATACTGTATAGTGGGAACAGCTCGAATTAAATTGGGTTTTGTGGTTGATTGTTTTGGATAATAGTTAAATAACTCAATATTTCCCACTTTGAGATCTATCTTCTTCGATTCTATGCAGTTTTAACCAGAATTAATTGATATTCGATAATTGATCCAATATGTTAAAAATACTTCATGACTATAATCTGATACTCGAGCCATTAACCATTCATAAGTACTGAAGTAAGTGTTTACTTCCTTTCGTCTTGTCTGTTGTCATTAGAGGATTTTTCATTGTCGCTGATTTTTTTTTTTTTTTATATATATATATCGAGTTTTTAATAAGTATCAATCGGTTTATTTCCATTTAAAATATTCGGTTAAAAAAGCCTGGAAAAATAAAAATTAAAAATAGATAAACTAGAGACGATGAATATGTAGACAGGAAATGACGTCTTGTTTGCCTGCCTGCGTCATTTCCGGTGAAACAACAGCTGTTCGGGTTCATTTATGAAATGAGTTCATCATTGAAGCGAACGTCCCTCAACTAGGGTCAAGGTAATCTGCATCGTTTCCGAAAGCTTTCTGTAGTTTTTTTTCTTTTTTGTTTAAGTTGTTGACGTCTACAATATCGAAATTTGGTCTTCGGCTATCACGTTCTCGTCTTTCTTATTTTTTAAAAATTCGTATCTTTTGTGTTTTACGATTTTTCAATGTCTGCAAACCTCATTGGGCACTCCGAATTCTTAATATCCAATAGTATATACCTCAAGCTGAGTGGAGGGTATATATTACGTACCTGGAGAATCCCTCAAAAAAAGCGCACTAGAGAGAGTTTGTATAGGATTATTTGCACAGGACATAAACAACTCATTCGTCCGCTCTAATCTCTAGCTGTCTTGTTATTCATCTCCGCTACTTCCGGTCTAAATTTACATTTCCTTTTTTAGCAGTTTGGGCGGAGAGCGGTACCGCGCTTTCAAGGGATTTGAACAGTTCGTTCATATTTAATAACATAGAATTTTCTGACGAATACCGTTCCACCGTAGCGTATTAAAAGCGCTATTAATAGTTACCCCGCAGCTCCGCCCAAAGTGTTTTTTACGTGTGCAATATTTGCCTAGCTTTTTCGGATTTTTATATCGTTCCCTTTAATATAAACAAAGCAGCTTTATCCGACAGAGTTCCTAGAGTTCTCTCCATTTTCGAAAGGGAGAATGAATGTTTTGAAGACCTAGAAACCGTTCTGAAAATAGAATCGAATGGTAGGAATTTAGAAAATTTCGGAATAGACGATTATGCCGATACTTTAAAAGAGTTCTTCCGAATGAGAAACTGAGAAGAAAGATTCCATTTTTTTTTTTCTATTTACAAGTTAGTTTGAAACGATTTTATGATACGGGATTTTAATTGTCGAACGAAAATCTTTAACTGGAGCAGACAGAAATTTTTCTGTAGAAAACTGTCAATGTTAGAATGATAGACGACATTAAAGTCACTGTTACTTAAGTCGATACACAATATGGAAAGCCTATACTTGGCATTTCAATCGATGCGAAATCGTTGTAATGAATCTCTCTATGCTATATCTAATTTAGTCATTCGCTGGTTGACAACATGATATCTTAGTAGATATAAAGGTTATGCCTATTAAGAGTTTTTTTTTATATATTTTAATTGTTTCAAAGTTGATAAATATTTCTTTACTAAAATGACCTGCAGTTCGCGCCTGAGAGATTGCATTGCTGTAAATTCTCTATCAAGCCGTTCAGTGAATGACTTGACAGTGATTTTGCAAATTATACAGTCGTATAGCGAATTTACAAGCTATATAATCATATAGAGAAATGCTGACAGTCACTATCAGTGTTTTCTTGTGACTGTTTCACCATATATTATCGTCATGTAGTAAAACAGTCATAAGAAAATCTGGATGTCTCGTCTAACTTGATAGAAATCCGATAACTGTCGGTCCGTCCTGCTAATTCAATAAGTGGAGTTGTAATTTTAAAATAATAGTAGCGTATAAAATTAGAAAAAAAAAGTTTAAAAAGTGAAATTCGAAGCGATTCATTAAAGATTGCCCGTTCTTAGTAGATTCGCATGGTCGATCAAGCTCTCCTTTCCAGTTAACATATCGAGGGTATCACGTCACAAATCAGCCAAAGCCAAACTACACGGCCCGAGAGATTAGCCATTGGCCATTAAACAGGGCTCTGTTCCCTAATTAAATCTGCGTGGCTCCGACCCAAAGGGAGATGTGTTTTATCGCCCTGTCTCTCAATTGCGACCTCGTAAATCTCCATTCGGTGCGTGGAAGTCAATAAAATGTGCACAAGTAAGGGCCCCATACTTGTCTCGACTCGTAATTAGCGATTTTTGGTGTTCTGTACCAGTAACCAGGTGGTGAAGACGATTAAAACTCCAGTTGCTTCCTCCAGAGGCTCGTTAGAATCCCTGCTTCCGAACGATAAGAAGTGGGAAAAAGCCTCTTCCCAATCCTCCGCGCATTATAAAAGACTAAAGCAGATGAGATAACAGTTGGTAAGAGTCGTTAATTACATGTAGAGAAATGAGCTCAGGAACTATCTATTCCTTAATGCCCCGTAGAAGTGGACAGAGAAAATATTTAGATTTTATTAGATAGTTTGCAAAGAAAACTTCGCGAGAAACTCTTTGTCTTTTTTTATTCTAACTACATAGTATCAACGCAAACATGTTTCGTTTTCAGAACTAAATTATCCCTGAGAAATCCTGTAGAAAAGCATCAATGAAATGGCTTTCAGAAGCCCTTTGTCATATTTTTGCGCTAATATTTCCTTTGTTTGAAGCATTTTTTGTTTCGATCTTGTTTTTTCTTAAACAAAATTATTTTTATATACAGTATTTTTTACGTATGGAAGAAGCAAATCTATCGTGACAGATTGGAAATAAGGGTGCATAACAGAACGAATACGTGACAAGCGATGAAAGCATCACTTTGACTCAGACGAATTTTTCTAGTTCCATTGTGCACTAAAATTGCTTTCCGAACGTCATCTGCATCCTTCGGCAGGAGGACAAATAATTGTTGATTCGCAATGCCATTTCGCGTGCGCTACTTTTTTTGGAGTAATTTCCCAAACCCGTTTCCAACAGACATGTAATGTTTCTATTAAATTTTTTTTTCTTCTTCTACACGCATTGCTTCTCCCAGCGGGTATGCCATGCGGTAATGTATGGCCCAAAATCCTAAGGGGAACGTTGTAACTTCTATCTTGTCACTGCAGATGCGCCAGGTTTGGAAGGAGATAAAAACGCTCTCACAACTCCTACTGTTTCTTTTCTGTGTTCTGGGAACATCTGGAAAGAAGCTGCAACTCTTCCATCCGTAGCCTTATAAGTCTTGACCTCTTAACAATTATCCATATGACCTCCAGAGGGTTTTAGATACTCCCGGGTCTCTAAAGACCATCATAGATTGCGGGTTTGAGTACGTTAAACTTATCTACTATCGGCAGCAGTCTTAATTCGGTCCTTACGTCGAATCTTCTAGCAAAAATGTAAGTTCAGACTGCATAGTTTTATAACTTTCTACTCGGCATAGTTGGCTGCAGTGTTATGTTTAGGTCCAGCAATAAGGGGCATAGCGATCTTTCGGAGCGTAACGCTTCATACTTCATTCATTACACGCATTCGAGGATCTGCATGCCGATGCTCCTAGAAAAGCGGTGAAGCGGCAGTTCAACAGCAATACTTCCACTTTTGTTCCTCTCCGGAGACCCGCTATTTTATTGGATTTGAACAAGCGAGAAATTTATAGTAGCTGCGGAGCCCACATCGATAAAAGTAACCGAAAAACCGGTGATTTGTGCTGTCTTCTTTTTTTATTACATTTTTTTCCAGATCGTGCAACCGCAACCCTATCCTTTCGTCCAAGAGAGCAGGTAGATGATGCTTTCCAAACTTCACCCGATTACATTCTCTCTCTGCGACAAAGTTAGCTTTCCAGGGGCTGCATATTCATCATCGACTGGCAGGGAATGATCATCCCTCGAGGTGCGGATGGGGAAGTAGTAACTCCCCCATGAAAAATCGTCTCCATCAGAAACGTACCCTGCGGGTTTTCGTCTTATATCTAGAGAAAACCCGCGGACAGTTAGATCGGCGATGGAGATAGGAAAGGACAAACTAATGACCCCTCCTGTCATATCGTATCTCCGGACGAGCTATCACGGACCTTACTATTATGTGGCCCAAACAGTCTAACTCCCTGTCACCACCTGGCCCTGATTAATGATCGAGTTCTCCCCCGAGGGGTTGTACTCGCGTCCATTACTGACCCGTCTTCTTCCTTTACTGCTCCCAGATGTCATCAAATAGAAATGTCGCCACGTCCGAGGTGTTAATTGTAACACATTTATATACAAGCTTTCCATTTCCCCTTTCATTCGGGCCTTTTAAAGATTGGCTTTGTACCCGTCCCTGGCTGAAAAATTAAGGAAAAATTGAATATGATAAGTTAATGGAATTCGCCTCTGGATAAACATTAATTAAGTCTCTTAATTTTGATCGAAAAAAACTCCTCTATAGTCATGTCGTAGCTGTTATAGAGAAAAATGAATAAGCTCCGATGGGATTGCTAAAGTTTTAACTGGAAATAAAGGGCGTAAAAGTTATAAAAATTCGACAAGCGTGAGCGCATTCAGTTTATAGGTTTGTCAAATTACTGAATTAATATTTTAAATTGTAATTTTCTCGGTATTTTGCCGTTAATTCCCAATATTATCACCATTTTCAAACACAGCAACTGCTTTTTCACAATAATATTTTCAAAGCTGTATCTTCAACTGCTTTTTCACAACAACATTGTCAAAGCTATATCTTCAACTGCTCTTTCACAACAACATTATTTTCAAAGCTATTTTCAACTGCTTTTTCACAACAACATTATTTTCAAAGCTATTTTCAACTGCTTTTTCACAACAACATTATTTTCAAAGCTGTATCTTCAACTGCTTTTTCACAACAACATTTTCAAAGCTGTATCTTCAACTGCTTTTTCACGACAACATTGTCAAAGCTGTATCTTCAACTGCTCTTTCACAATATTATTTTCAAAGCTTATTTTCAACTGCTTCTTCACAACAACAGTATTTTCAACGCTTATCTTCAACTGCTCTTTCACAACAACAGTATTTTCAACGCTTATATTCAACTGCTCTTTCACAACAACATTATTTTCAAAGCTATTTTCAACTGCTTTTTCACAACAACAGTATTTTCAACGCTTATATTCAACTGCTCTTTCACAACAACATTATTTTCAAAGCTTATCTTCAACTGCTCTTTCACAACAACATTATTTTCAAAGCTTATTTTCAACTGCTCTTTCACAGCAACATTTTCAAAGCTATATCTTCAACTGCTCTTTCACAGCAACATTTTCAAAGCTGTATCTTCAACTGCTCTTTCACATCAATATTTTCAAAGCCTTCGACTGCTTTTTCACAACATTATCTTCGAAGCAGTATCTTCAACTGCTTTCGGGACTACTTTGAAAATAACTTTGAATAACGCAAATTTATTGTTAACTGTTATTATTTTCTGTAAAAATTACAAGCAGCGATGAGAATGCCAACATTATACAGAAAGGAAATTTTAAATATATACCGATAATTTTTCGAATCCGAATTTTCTATAGATTTATAAAGTTTCGACGCGCTAATAAACAAGTATACATCAAAAAAAAAAAAAAAACACAGCCGCGTCCAACTTAAATCTTCTCGGATCAATAATGACTAAATACTAAAAGAAAATAAATAATGATAAATAAATAAATAAATAAATAAAACGGGAGGAATATTTGATACTGCGGCGGTTTTATGTTGATAAGATTTTTCTTCGTCGTGTAAGGAATGACATTTTTAGAGATTGCGACAAGAAATTTAATAACGCGACTAGATGGGGAAAGCGAAGCGAGATGGGATATTCTATAACTTTACAATTCAGCCGTCGCTTGGCTACAAACTGTATTTATGTTCACACCAAGTCTATCCTTAATCTCCTGGACGGTTCCGGGTTCGGATTTCATGTACTAGTAATATTAAACATGGGATTTAAGTTCGCGTCGACCGGTGCCTAGTTCGATACATAGTCATAACTATATATATATATATATATATATATATTTTTTTTTCTTCTTTTTCAGTTTTGTATTTCTTTCATATCCGGTTTCTTCAATTTATTCTGTTTTCTTGCGTAAACTTTGTGGAGTTAGGAAAATTAATTATCGTTTTTTTTTTTTTTTTGCCAAGGCGTTAGGATCGTAGTTTCGTTGTAGCGCTTGGTACCGTACTTATCGCGCGCGATAAAACTTAAAATTTTTGTTTAAAATCTTATCAGCGTGACACTGTTCGAAGTGCAAACCAATTAAATCAGATTTCTGTTGATTAATAAATCTACCGATTCCTTACAAATGTGGTTAATAAATTTTGATAGTTATTATCGATCATTATGGATTACTTGTCTTCAGTTCATTAAACCAGTAACGCGCGTCGTATCGCGCTGCTTCTGTTTTTAAACTGATATAAATTTTTAAATTATGTTCTTATTAACAAAATTCACCGATTCCTTACAAACGTGGTTAATAAATTCTGATAGCCTATAGTGATCGATAAGCATGCAACTATTTGTTTTCAGTTTATTAAGAAACCAATATAACACGCGCGACGTATCGCGCAGTGCCGCGCTGCTTCTGTTTTTAACCTGTTATAAATTTTTAAATTATGTTCTTATTAATAAAATCCACTGATTCCTTACAAACGTGGTTAATAAATTTTGATAGTTACGTACTTATTAATCACTATAAGCTACTTATCTTCAGTTTATTATGAAACTAGTAACATCCGCGACGTATCGCGCAGTGCCGCGCTGCTTCTGTTTTTAAACTGATATAAATCTTTAAATTGTGTTCTTATTAATAAAATCTACCGATTCCTTACAAATGTGGTTAATAAATCTTGATAGCTACATACTTATCGATCAGTATAGGCTACTTGTCTTCATTTCATTAAGAAACCAATAACACGCGCGACGTATCGCGCAGTGTCGCGCTGCTTCTGTTTTTAAACTGATACTTTCTTATTTATTTATTTATTTATCTACAATGGCTTTTAGCAACCAAATTTCATCACAGGTGTCAAATTATACAATATTCAAAAGTTAACATTCAGTTATAAATATACATAACGACAATAAAATAAAACTAAACCTTCACTTAAATAATCAAGATAATTAACACAGTATAAACGAACCTCAATTTTAGAGAAATACTCGACGTTATTCAGGAGTTGGTCCAGATTAATAGGACCATTCTCCATTCCTGGTATATTGATTTATCTTATTTTTAAAGGCAGAAATGTCTAGATATAAGAATTCAGATACAATATCAATCTATCTGCTAAGAAATAAACATGTCGGAAAAGACCGAATAGTAATATTTAATGCATTAAATTTTGACACCATCAAATGATTAACCCGAAATTTCAAATCAGGGATTCTAATACCCTCTTCTAATGAACTCAAATATTTGTCTTTAGCCCCTTTGTATTCTTTTTGAATGGTAAGGGGCTCACCTTTCTTTTCTTAGACTGTCTTATAAAAAAAAAATGTCTTCAGTTCGTTAAGAAACCAATAATGCGCGCGTCGCATCGCGCAGTGCCGCGCTGCTTCTGTTTTTAAACTGATGTAATTTCTAAATTATGTTCTTGTTGATCAAATCCACCGATTCCTTACAAATGTGGTTAACAAATTTTGATAGTTACGTACTTATCGATCACTATAGCCTACTTGTCTTCAGTTTGTTACGAAACCGATAACGCGCGCAGTGCCGCGCTGCTTCTGTTTTTAAACTGACGTAATTTTTTTAATTACGTTCTTATTGTTACAGAACTTTAATAATGCGCATGTTTAATTCTTCAGCATCTTGCCAATGCGCATTGCCATCCGATATGGGTATATTATTCCATTATGTGACATTAAAATGCGTTTTTAAAACAAATCCGGTTACGGTAAATAGTTTTTTAATGGATACATCATTTGACGCATGCGCCGCAGACACGGAAATTGTTTTCCTAGGGGACTTCTTTTTTTTTTTTTTATTCTGTATTGCACATTGGATATACTCGATGGAGAAAATCAGAAAATAAAAACACGCGATCAATTTCTCAACTGTCTCATCTATCATTCTAAAACACCTAACATTACTTTCTTGTATGTACAGGCCCTGGAACGTTACAAATGTCGAGGATGGAAACGTGGAAATCCAATCCTCGTACTCAAATCTACCTGCCGAAACAGCAGACGTCGTCATTTTTACTACCTTATGTTTACCTGAGGCATGTACCACATCGGAGGATTTTATCCAAAGTGTTCCAGGTGAGTCCACGCTTTTTTCCTCATCCTTCTTTCTTAATTGCTCTTTATTTTTTGAATACCGTTCTGTTTTATTCCAACTTACTCAAAAAAAAAAAAAAAAAAAACATTTTTGCCTCTCTTCGACTCGATTCTTAAAAATTCGGCGAAAAAAATTGATTAAACCGCATTATTAGTTAATTTTGTCACGTTCTGGACTGGTAGACTATATCAGTCCAACAGAGTGATTAAAGAATCTGTTCTGTTCTTAAATTTGATCATCTTAAAAATATATATCTGCAGCTTATGTCACTTATCCAGTTTTTGATAGCGCTCTCTCTCTCTCTCTCTCTCTCATTTTCGCTTCTTGCCCCCCACAGAAAACACGCCAATGCTTTTACTGTCGAAGACAATTCTCCTTGATAAATGTCCGACTAAGAGATACAGTTCTTTCATTGTTGGCAAAACGCTTAATGAACACAATCATATTAGTTTCTAGAGTTATCGCGATTGAACGCTAAGATAAAAATAGCACACCCAGCATCAGATGCACTCTTCATTTAGCAACGACTTTAGGGAATGAATTCTAATTATTTTGAGTGTGTTGCAGATTATCTTACGTCCTATACTATATAATAATATACTGTATACTCTTTCGTGACTAGTTTTATATAAAATTTTCAATATCTCGCTAAGATCCAGCCACTATATATATACTGTATATACGTGGATGCATAAAATTTTCTGCACGCATAACAGCATCTGTGCAAATCGAAATAACGGATAGCATGTCTGTCTTTTAACCAAACTTACTTTTAAATTCCCCACTTTAACTATTTTTATCTACTCTGCATCGATCAATCGAATCCTGTTTTTAATTTTTTCGCCATTTTTACACCTCTCAAAAGATTTATGTTATTTGCATCGCATACACTCGCGAAATACGGAGTTATTTTAGTAGGGATGCAAAAATTCGCTTTTTAGTAAATTGGAAAAGTAGCCCGTCCGACTGATTGCGTGTAATTCCGGCATAGTTTTCTCGCGTCACGCAGGAAAAAAAAAAAAGGAAAGCCATCTTTACAGAACCGTAGTTCCCACGTGTGTTCCGGTTTTTGATGCGGAGAATCGTGACAACGCCGAGCCACGCAAACTATCAGCAGATAATGATCGTGATGCTTTAGTGACGTACGCGGTACGTGACGTGAATAACGAATAGTAAAGGGAGATGCCTTATCAATTAAATTGAACGATGAGTACGAGTTCGTTATTCAATCGAATTTGTCTGCCTAATTCCAAAGTTGATTACGTGAGTTTTGTACTCTCGTATTTTTTTTTTATTTATTTATTTTAGATGTCTAAGTGGTTTTCGATTATTATGAGTCGATAAGTAACTCCAACATGTATTGCTGATTAATATTTATTAATTAAACTCCAGTTCTTAATGTGTTTAAAGTATTGAATGAATAATGCAATACTTCTTACTGTAAATATTGAATAAAACAATAAGCCAAATAAGTAATACTCAGGGACTTTCAAAGCAAATGCAAGACCGGGACAACTATATTTTTGAGGCCCTTCAAAAAAAAAAAAGACAAAATTGATAAATATGCAGTGGTAATTGTACAAGAAAAATGAAAACATTGATGGAGAACTTTAAATTTTGACAAACACCGAAGCTCCAACTGTATAAAAATATACAAATATATTTTTTCTAACACGTTGAGTTATAAATTGAGTCCCCGCAGCAGCCATCCTCTGATAGCT
>WUQG02054770.1:0-10189 GCA_011317285.2 Androctonus mauritanicus | reverse complement strand
GTGTATTTCTAATCTGACCATACTCCATTCACATTTTATTCTTTGCAAGTGATAACTGAGCGTCTAAGAAGCCAAACTAACTCCATTTTCTGTAAATTTCACAGTTTTGTACCCAAGGACATTTGCACTAATCATGTAATCGGATTCTAAAACGGAGAAATTTATAAAAAATGGAGTTAATCTTCTGAGAGGCTCGATTGTCTCTTATCTGTTCACGCGATGCATCCAGATAAGGCGCAAAACAATCACACAATATAACATTCAAGATGGCGCCGTGCACCGAATTACAGTGTGTGATGAAAGTACTTTGATTTCATCATCTGCACCAGAGGGATCTTTGATTTGGAAAATTTATTTTTAGCATTGATTCGAAAAATGTATTCTTGTTGTTCTTCGCTATTCTAAACTTGTATCAATTATTAAAAATTAATGATCTTTACACCATATTTGTCAGTCGAGCTAATTTCGATATCTTTCGGGTTTGTGCCGTGATTTCTATTTAACTAGCATTTTTCAAGCTTAATTTTCGATAGCCCTTTTTACTGTTATTATTAGTATACAATAATCGCGACAACTTTTCCGTAATATATTCATTTAAAAAAATGTTTCATATGTGGAGAGGCACTTCTAACTCGGTTGGAGTTCAGGTAAACTGCCTCATCTCCAGACTGGAAAACCTAGGGTTTTTTACGGATTTGGCGGTCGAAGGTGCTCCGTCCCTAGTTGTAAAAGAAACTGAAAAGTATTGCTGAAAAGCAATCTTCCTGGCATGATTTATGTTTTAATAAATCAATGATAAATAAAACATTGAAATTTGTATAACCATACTGGTACTAGGTATTTCTTCTTTCTTTTGTATGGTAAGATTGGTGCCTAAATTTTGATTGCCCCTTTCCACTCAAATAGAGTACTAAGGGAGTGTACTGGGCCAAAATTAAATGCAAAATATAGAAAAAACAAGGAACAATTTAACTTAACCTATGTGATGGCATGTGTGAGAGTAACCTGTAGAGGAGTATTAATAACCTATGCTATGTTAAACTACGTTAATAGAAATTAAGTGTTATGTTATTAGAAACCTAGAACTATGTTAGTAGTATACCTGAGATGATTAAATCCAAAGAATTATGGCAAGTCTGTTATTCAGAGAAGGAACATCTTTATTCTAAGCAAACTGTACTGAAGATTACTAAGATCCTTAACTAATTTAGGTTGAATGCATATATTTCAGATTTGAATGAACTCGAATGATACAACTTATATAGATGTTAATAGGAGAGGGAAAAAATGATTTTTTTTTTTGGTCAAGGTTTGTTATTTTCACTTTTAAATAAGTATTCATAATTTTTATTTTTTTTTATCAAAAAAAAAAAAACAGTCAGCATTTGGTCTATAAAATTTATTTTGAATGATTATTTTGTGCTTATTCTTTTATTTATTGAAGTTGAAGCTTCAAATTTGATATTTTATGTTATATTGAATACTTTTCTTGAATATAAATTTTAAATGTCAGAATAATAATATTTAACATAAAATGAAAATTATAGCAAGCCTATAATAATTCTCTAAGCAAAGTATTTATATTTGCTTAGAGTCATTGCATTATCTCTTTACATTGATAGTTATAAAAGATAATGGTGTTAGAATAGTGCAAAGCTTTCAAATAAAAATATATATATTTATCAAATCTATAGAAAAATATATAACGTATATGCCTGATTAACTGATGTATTAATTATTTGGGATACTTAAGAAATTAATTACATTGGATAACCAATTCCCTGGATAATTCATAAAATATTAAAAAAATCAGAATTATGGACAATATGCATTTAATATTAAGAAATAAATTGCATACATACTGTAGATATATTCAATTGTTCTATTATTTACTGAAAAAGAAAACAAGAAATAATAACTGATGCCATTTTAATTTTAAAATGCTTTAATACATACAATATGTCCATTTAGATACAAAATGATAACTTTTATTTTTTAGCAAAAACCTATTGTTTTTACATTCATTTTTGCAAAGAAAAAGCATTCATAATTATTATATAGGCCTATAAGTTGAATACCCGTTATCAATGAATTCAAAATTATCTGAAATTTGAAAACACTTTGAGCATCATTTGATATAGAAAACCAAACAACTAAATTAGTATTTATCAACTTAGACTGTGAATAAAAAAAGAGATAAATACAAAAACTTAATTGAGTGAATGTACAAACAAGAATAAGAATTAATTATATACTGATAATGAATAATACAAAATATGATATATTTGTATCCAAACTAATAAAAATAGTATGATCGAGGCAATATTGCCAGACTATTTTATGATTTATATTAATGCCAGTAAGCCAATGTAATTTAATTTAATACATATTCAAAATTTTTCCAATTCCAAAATACTATATTTAATCAAACTTTCAGATTTCTTGTCCTGTAATACAAAAAGTAGTAAAGTTTACAAATTTGTTTCAAAAAATAAATAAAATCTAGAAATTGATGCCAAAGTTTGCATATATATTTATATTTAAATTCAAAAGAATTATTTTTTATCATGTATGCACTGTAGTAAGTAAAAATAATACAGAGCTTCCCAACTTACAAAAATACAACTTTATAATAATAAAATTTTGATGTGCATTATTTTAAAAATTATCGTTATGATTTAGTTTATAATTTAGTATTGCAATTTTACATGGTAATATTATAACAATAGCTATCACATTGCTAAAACAAGAGTTAAGGACATTATTCGATAATCCAGAATATAAATTGTGCATATATATCCTATCACTTTAGTTATATCTTTATGTCTTCTGACTTGTAGAAAGGCTATAAATATGGCATATAATGTTTTAATTTATAATAATATTTAATATAATAATTTATGTAAATAAATTTGATTTACCAAACATTGCTGATACAAATTTATAAAAATCCAAAACATAGAAAAAAGTCTCTTGTTATACAACAATTTCATACAAGTCAGAAACAAGTTTTTTACAGAAAAATTTAAATAATTTTTAAATTTAAATTATATAATAACTTTATTGTGTAAATTATTCTATATATCAAAATACTATTTTAAAAATTTAAATAATTTTAAATAAATTTCCTATTACTAAATTAGAAACATAAATATTGGACTATATACAACATAATTATATTTTTCTTATTTAAATATTCAAAACTTACACAATTTGATGCATAACATCCTAAAAACTTTGTCCGATTAAACATTCTTACCATACAATTTAATGCAGAAAGAACTTTCAATATGATCTTAAATTAATAGTTTTTATATCAAAAGAAAGTTTTATGAAATAGATAAAGTTAAAATCTGCCTTAACATTATCATATACAATACTTTAATACAAACCAAATAATCCTGAAGATTTACTTCATAAAATTCATTCATCTTCATTAAATTATCTTTTAAAATTTTGAAAATATATTTGAACTAAATTCACTGTTTCATTAATCAAATTTAACATATAATTTTATAAACATTTCAAACTAAGTGTTTATAATAAAGAATAGAAACATGAATGATAAAGACAAAATTAAAATGAATGATTTGACAAAATTTCAGTGAAAGTAAATTGTTGAAATGAATTTTGAAAGACATATACAGTAGAATATACTTTTATAAACATGGCAATAAAATCTAAAAATAGACATATTGTAAAGTAAATCAGTAGGATTATAAGTTACTAGTATTCTGCTTACAAAAGAAATTTTGTTCAAATTACTTTTTTTATATTACTGTTGATTATTATAAATCTTTAATATAGTTAATTAGTAAATTAGTTAAAATACCATTTTGTAATAGTTGTATAATTTTTTTTATGTGAGCAGCCTTTTTCCACCCATTACGGTACTAAGAGGACTAATTGTATTATTTGAGTTTGTAACAATTTTACTTTAAACTTTTAAAATAAATTATAAAAACCCTATGAATACAGTATTTTCATACTGACTGTTGTAGCAGAGAATGAAAATTGAAATGGCAACGAAAACATCTAATGATATAACTCTTAATATAAAAATATATAAAATTTACGATATTTTTTATCCTTTGATTTGTATACAAATACTACATTCTGATCTATTTAAATTAAATCACTTTCAAATTTATTATATAAAGCAAGCATTTTGCAAAAATGTGTGCCTGTTATGAATATAAAATGAGAGAAGGTCAATAAAGTTCATACACACAATAATATTTATCTTCAGTTGAAACTTTTAATTTTTTTTTTCTGATTGCTTAATTATCACCTATTATAAAATTAGAAATAAGTAGCTAAATTTAAAACAAATTTAATAAAAATCTAAATAGTTTAATACTTTTAATCAGTTTTACGTTTATCTAGAAAAGTAAGGAATACTATACAGATGTAATGCAAAATAATTATTATAATGACCCTTATAATTTGAAATAAAAGCATTCTAGAGCAAGAAAAAGCATTTCCTAATTAATAAAATTCATATTTATATTTTAATATACTAAAAATAATAATGAAAATGCATTTAACAACTGACATATTTTTTAATAATTTCATAATTATTGGAATCAAATACTCAAGAATATAAGCAAATCAACGGAGCACATATACAATACTATAAAAAGGATTGAGTTGTACTCATATATAAAATACCGATCCTGTCTTTATTTTCCTTTTTTTATTTCATTTTGATAGTCTTAAAATTCTAACACAGAAGAATTTCAAATTACAAAATTTTATAAAATTACAGATCACAGCATTTAAAATATGAATGAATAATTTCACAAATACCAACACAGCACTATTATGATGAAAACACGGAGAAACTGAACTGTCATTTAATTGAAATTTACAATTTATTCTCCTAAAAAAACATGCCACATTATACACATTCCGTTTTTAACTTATTCGCATAATAATATTTAAACTTCATAAAATTTAACAACCTCTAATAATCCGTTTTATTTTATCTCCATCTCATTTTATCCTTTTAGTAATTCATATTACAGATTTGCAATAAAAATAAAGAAATTGATATATTATGGATGCGTCCTCAAATAACTTAATCCCCATGTTCTGTGAGTAATTTAAGCTTATTTCTTTTGCCTGAAAGGATGCCGCTTTTTACATTTGGAAGGCTTCGCTTGTCAAACGAGCGACGCCATTGAGTGTAGAGAAGAAAGGACTTTACCTTTGTCTCTTCAGACAGGTCAGATGTATCCGTAGACGTGACTGCTGTGCCATTTACGTAAGTCTGTTGTTCGATCTCTTCTGTATTCGTTGATGATGATGTTTTGCTTTCTTTGGCTGGATTCGAATTACAGCTTTGTTCTAACGTACCGTTCACAGCATTCGTCGCCATCTTTATTCCGATGGTCAAGGTGTGTCTCTACCGTCGTGCTTGACGAAGCTTTTTCCTTTTCTAACTTCACTGAAGTACATTGAAAGAATTGAATCGATTTTAAGCAAAATTATATATAAAATTCCAGTGTACATAAAGTCAGATTATTCAGTTTATATCAATACAAAATATTGAACAAGTTTTATTGAGATTCGGATATTTAACTGTACAATATACAGTATAATCAATGTAATTGAAATTAATACCGTATATCGATTTATTAAATTGAATTTCAGATCATTTGTTTCAGTTCAGTTTATCAATAATTATTAACAAATTTATTTTTTTACAACTAAAAGGTTATGTTTTAACTAATCTTTTTGTTAGAATTCACGAATTAACATTTTAAAGTCACTGAATGAAATAATATTCATTAATGAACTTTTCCGACGTTTTTTAAAAACCATGCATCGTAATCAAAGATGATTGTAATAATAAGTCAAACACAAAATTAAAAGCCACGGATAAAACGAGTTCTTACAGAATCTCCGTTGATTAACAGATTTAGATCAACAATGAGTAATTGCAAAATCTTGAAAAATCATTGAGCATTAGAAACAAATATTTAATACATGTATGTACTAGTATTAAATATTTGTTTCTAAATTATCTAATTGTTATCGTATCATATAAACATGTTATTAAGGCATAAATTTGTTCTTTTAATTGTATTTAAATAATGGTTCGAGTATGATAACAATATTTAAACAATATATTTATCCAAGATAAATTATTTTCAACTGATAAAAATATCTGTCGCACTGTCAAAAACTTCCATCTATTTGCTTTGCTAATTTCTGTCTATTATGAAAATAAAAGCGGAATAAATTTATGATTTGTTTTCGAAATACTGTATATCCATAATAAAAAAAAAATTATTTTCCCAGATATATTTTAATTAACCGTACGAAATCAAGAAATCAATTGTTTTGTAAATACAAGAATTCAGATGAGTTAAAATTACGCATATTCTTGGTTAATTTAATCGAAAAATTTATAAAAAAAAATTTAGAATTTTCTGAAAAATCTTACTATAGATTCATTATGATTTTATGGAAAAAAAAAAGAAAGCATATGCTTATCGAATTAATATTCTCTTACGCTATTAAATTATGTTTTCTTTCTTTTTAAATGTCGAACATAATCAGTAGAAATACTGTATAGCAGCGTTTCCCAAATCTTTTCTATGATGGAACACTTCACAAATCCTGAAATTCTTACGCTACACCTTGGTTATTTTATAGTATAAGTAGATATTAATAATAAATAAATTAGGCAAGTAAGTCTAAGAGTTAAGAAAATAAAACATTTATTATCAAATTATTAATTATGTAAAATAAAACACATGAAAATAGTAAAATAAACTAGCGACTCCAGTTTCAACTTGGTACAGCATTTAAAATCATACGGAGGCTTATATTAATTTTGATAATTTTTTATAGACTACTTATTGACCTTCCGCGAAACACTGGTGTTTCGCGGAACATAGGATACGTAGTTTGGGAAACACTGAAATACAGTATAGAATGATAATCTTGAAGAAAACATAGAAATTAAAATTGATAATAGAAAATCACAAAATTATCAATTTCAATTATTGTTCGTGATTGTATAGCATTCGGTATTTATCCATTTTTTTATTTTTAATATTAATTATTTAAATCTTGCGAAATAAACATATAATTCTTTGATTAAAATATAGCATTATTTAAGAATAAACAATCCGTATATAAAAATAGAGGAAGCAGAAAAATATGTTACTGATCATAATTTCAATATTATTCTCCGCTATTGGAACCAATACGATTACATTATTTAAAGGTTATAAATTTATAAAATCTGTTTAAGTATATAATGAAAAAATTGTCGGCCGCGGTGGAAGCGTGCTGCGCTTTCACCGCGGAATTCGAGATCAATTCCCAGATCTTACATCTTCAGTTTTTTCAGGAGGGTTTTGGTCCTGCTTGTTGAACCCATATGATGGCAAACTCTACCAGGGGTGGGGGTGGCCCATTATGGGTATGGAAATGCCGGCCGCTTAGTACTCATCGGATGGAAAGCAGCATAAAACCACACATGGGAGATTATAACGGAAAAATTAAATAAAATTGAAAAATTAGCTTAAAAATAGTAACTATCATACAGAATTTAGAATTTTTATTTTTCAGTAACGCATATAACTTAAATTGAAATAATATTTTGCTTTCGATCAAATTTATGTTCATAATCACTGAACTACATATCATTATTATAAAACATTGCAAGTCCATATTGCTATTATACAAAATTTTTGCATGATTTTTATGTGATACTACCACGAAACTTATAAATTAACATTTCGATCCAAAGTACAATATATCAAAATATATGATAGTTCTTAGAAAAATGCAATATTTCATATAATAAAGTAATAAATTTTTCTCTATGAAAAGTAAACAAGTTAAAATACAATAGTATTAGATGAATTTCATAAGTTTGTCTAAACGAATACATGTATGTAAACGTATACATTTAATGAATACAATTTTAATTTATAATAATTAAATTGAAATATATATATTCAATAATAATACATAATTATAGATATTTCTATAATTATGATAGAGAAATTATACAGTATATGGAAATATTAAACAAAATTATTTATATAATTCTGTTAATTTTTATAATCTGTTAATCATTTAGGCTCGATCCACATTATCTAGCCGTTCAGAGTTAGATCTCTCTCTGCTCTCAATCCGGTTAAATATTTCTGCATTGTAATGAGTCGATTCATACTATGGGTAATAATCGAGTCTCGTCCAATCACATTCCACTCTAGGTTGATTCGAAAGAATGTTTCATAGGAGCGTGACTAAACTTGTCTGGAATTATACCGATAGTTTTTTCTTTTTGCATATTTTACATCTCTTTCCAATCGTGTAAGGGGCGGGGCCAGTTCCAACCACAGACTGCACCCACACCAGTAGAGGGAGGCCGGATCCAGCACCCCGAAAAACTTTTCAGGAGTTACCAGACCCGGGACCTCCTTCGAGACTCACCGACAGCGTTATCACTCGACCATCAGGCCGCCTTATACCGATAGTGTGAATTACCTTCTTTGTTGATCAACAATCATTCCAGCGCTTTTATTGCTTTAAAAGTTTCAGAAAAGTTATATATTATGAACAATAGAAAAATATGTGGAATTCTGAAAAATGATGTTTATAAATTGATATTATTTACCCTCAAGTTTATCTACATAAATATATGCAAAGTGAAATTAATATAGCTATTTTTTTTATTTTAGATGAAATGCTGAATTGGTCAAAAACAAATTAGGTTTATATACTGTAACTTATAATCATCATATTATAGTGATAATAATTATAAGAAAATCCATTCGAAAATATTTTATAAATTTATCATCTATTAATTGAAGATACAGGGTGTAATATTCTCCTTTGTTTTCTTTCCATTAAACTTGGATGTACCCAAATCCTTCTTTTTGCCTGTTTTCGCTTAATATTTCCTTCCTCATCAAGGATAGCCATAACTGCTAACTCTTCAGATAAAAATTTTCTATAACACACAACGACTACGTTCAACTTACAGACCGGTTTCAGACATACTGGTAAGCGAATATATGAACACGTTGTAAAATGATCGGACTGAGAGCGGAGAAAGATCTAACCGTGAACAGCTCGATAGTGTGGATCGAGCTTTAATTTTCTTGCTTCAATCTTCTTTTAAGATTTCCCTCGAAAATCGATATAGCATTTATCTGAAGGATCTTTTGTTACTTACGTATGGATCTTTTGGTACTTACGTTTTTCAGGGAGTCTGAGCTCAATCCATTCATTGATCAAAAAGCTTCAATATATCAGCTAATCTCATCTTATGTGCAACTAGCCTATGATAAACTCTTAATTAACTCATTATTTCATATCTTTCATGAAAATTCAGCGACATAAAACATCAAATAAACTATCTTATCTTTTAAAAAGTCCCATATTAAAACAGTCATAGGAAAGATTAATATAAGAAATGACGTAACTCATAAATTTCGATTGAAAAATCCCATTAACTGTTATGTAAGTTAATCTAAACTATTTATAGTTTATGCGAATAATATAGATTAATTTACATAAAAGTTAATCCATCTTCAGTTACTCAGAGTAGTTTACGCTCAATAACTCAGGTCACGAAATATTAAGTTTATTATTATTACAATAATGCTAAAACTATGAAAATTGCACGACTCAAAATTTTTTATGTAAAAATATTGTTATAGTGATACCATTATGTAAAGTATTTTATATATATATATATACATTAACTATATTTAACAATATTTCTAAATTTTGTCAATTACTAAATAGTGGACCATTTTAAATCTTATCAAGAGGTTTTTCATCCCTGTAGCGGAGTCAACTGCAATGTCGAGAACCGACCGGAACCGAAACTTGCTAATAAATTTTGAAATATGGAACTCGAATTCGATACCAGGTTCTTTGGGTTGAAAATTGAATTATTACTATATCCGGCTAATCCGGCTGATAGTATTTATTTTATTAATTGCATTTACTTACAGATGAAGAAACTCGAATATTACATATTGAATAATTTCATAAAAAATTTTCCTCTAGATCAATGGTCTGCAAAGTTTTTTGACCGCGTATCCTTATGTGGAAAATAATAATAAATTGTACCTCCTAATTATATCTAATATATATAAAAAGTTTAAAATTTAGCTGTTTTTTATTTTTTACCCTTCGTTTTTTATGAAAT
>WUQG02054759.1:0-10189 GCA_011317285.2 Androctonus mauritanicus | reverse complement strand
CTCCCTCAAATGACATAAAATGTCTAGATAACAGTCCTTGTTCACCGTTCTGCCCTCGGGAATAAATTCTGAATGAACAATTTCCAGAGCACTTATCATCAGTGATGGATTCTCGGCCCTCTTTAAAACGGTGATACCACTCATACACCTTTGATCTCGACATTGGAGAATCACCATATACCTTCCTTAGCATTTATAAAGTCACTGCAGGTGTTTTACCCAAACGCTGACAAAATTTAATGTTATAGCATTGTTCTTGAAAAGCCATGTTTCTTACGTCGCAGAACAAATTTGACTATCTCAGAACAAAAGGTCTGCGAGCACAGTTCAATCACATGACATTGGTGAAATAATCCTGAACACAGAGAGGAGGGATGGTAGAATGCATTTCAAATGGTATTATGGTATTACTTTAACTATAAGATTTGGTTTGGTCATGGGTGACTGCAGTCCCTGAACTTTTGGATCCTACCACATATATATATATAAGTAATTCTCAACTTGCAAAATATTCATACTTACAACAGTGATGTAATAAGTAAATTTTGTGATTGGTCAATATAATTCAATGGGTTTAAGTCCATGTTCCAATGGTCTGATATATGGAAAATTTCCTTTTTTTGTGTCTGGTTCTTGTAATTTTGTGTTCTTTAAGTTCATTAAGATAATATATAGTGTCCTAATAAATATTAATAGTGGGAAATCTCTAAATTTTGGGCATTTCTGACTTCTGACCAAATCTGATTTAAGACTGTGGGATCATTAAAAAGCTTGAACTTTATAATCCAAACTTCAAGGGAATTTACTCTAAATAAATATAATTACTTTGCCAAATTATAATATGCTTGATATGCTTAACAGAATTATATATATTATATAATTATAGTTTAATTATTAATTAATAGATGGCATCACTCTTTGATTTAATTTTTAATAGATACTCTAATTATGAAATAGTGTTAAAATTAGTATAAATTATTTCAAATGATTAAAATTTCCATTAAGCATATCAAGGGATATAATTTTGCAAAGTAATTAAATTCATTTAAAGACTTTGGGGTTTTAATCAAACACTGTCATAATGTTGAGGATTTCCTGTACATATTTAACTGATATATATATCAATATACTGTATATCAATTAAAACTTCAATTAAAAATTGTCAATTTATTTAATTTAAAGTTTAAACTCCAATTATAATTCCAGAAATGAAAAACTCACCTCCTGTGAAATCTTTCGTGGTCGTTTTTGGCAAGACAGGAGTACATAATAATTCATCTAAAGATGACTTTGATATATGATTATTATCACGAAGAGCTCTGTGTATTTGTTCAAAAATATGAGCAATTTCTTTATCTCCTTGTCTTTTTATTGATTCTTCTATTTTATCTATCTGTATTTTTTTAAAAAATAGTTTTTAATTGAATAATAATTTACTTCAATAAAACAGAATTCATAAAATTATATTTAGTTATTCGTGAACTATATGTATTATACAAAAGTATGCATATCAAAAATGTTTGATAAATGATTATCAAATTGAAATTTTCCTAACTTTTTATTTTTTATTTGTAAAAATATATAAATATACCAAATTAATATATATATAAATAAATATCAATATCAATAAATCAATATATATATAAATAGAAGATAAAATGAACATATTAAAAAATAATAATAATTTTATTAAACTTATCAGTAGCAGCTCAAGTTATCTAATTAGCCTGCTTTCCTTGAAAATGTGATACTTCATTAAACAAAAAGTTATTAGAATGAAAAATAAACTTATTTTATAATTTATTACTTAATAGGACCAAATTACCTTTAATCTTTAAAAAGTAAATCTTAATCTTTAAATTAAGTAAATTTAAGTATTAAAATTTGATCCTATTAAGCAACTTTATTTTTCATTCTTCATTTCTAAATCCAGTTTACGTTTTGTAAACTAGGTCATTAATAAGAACTGTTAATGTGTTCTCATAAAAATATATTGATTTGTTTAAAAATTTTTAAACAAAATATTATATTTTTACAAGAATAATATACAAGTATTAAGTTTTTTTAATAACAATCTACAATATATTAAGTATATTTTTATGAATATTCAAATTGGGAAGTTATATAATTGAAAATGATATTCAAATTCAAACTTTTTAATCCCATACTTTCAATTATTATTTTTAGGATTTCTTGCTCAATCTTTCTATTCTAAAAAAAAATAGCATATGTATTAAATCTATCAATGTTTCAGCACAATATTTTGCAAAATTATTACCTAAATTGAATAATATTTAAATATATTACTGGAATCCATTAGAAAATCAGGTCTATTGAAAATCATCAAAATCAAAATTACAGAAGCATTGTATGATCAATTCATTGATCGTTATTCTCTAGTTTATAATATAGTTGATAACAATTACACCAATTCTAAGATGCAATCTCCTTATATATACTTATAAAAACCATTTTGGATCATAATTATATACTTTGCATAAATTTTTTTTATTATGATATATTATGAAACAATTTATTTTTATAATGAATTATTATGAAATCCTAAAAGAAACATATAAGATTAGTAATAAAATCAAAGCATTCTCTGCTTTATTTTGACACTGATGCAACAATAAAAAAACATTATACATAATTCAATAATTATACAAATAAAAATTATTATTATAACATTTGTGGCATGATATGCTGTGATGTGTGTTTTATATATGTGGAGATGTCGTTGAGACCGAAGGTGAATCAACAGGCTTATGGCCTTGTCGCGGTTGTACGGTGCATCACGGGTAGTGAGGCCGGACTCTGAGACAGAGACTACAGGTTATTAAATCAATAATATCTTATATTAATTTCAGAACCATGTTAAATAAGATAAAGTTTGATAAGCTTATTGACTGGACTGACTTCACTTGGTCATGTTTATGAGATATTAATTATAACAATTCAAGACATTAATCCAGCTAATAATTTTAAAAATTTTGATAGACTTAGTAATTCTGCTGATGCCATGTGCATATATGCTGCTACAGATATTCTATATATAGTATAATTATACTGTGTCGCATTATATTCAGCAGCTTTAATATAACCAGACACAGACTCTTGCTTCAAATATAAAAAAAGGTGATAAAAAGTGTGATTACACTAATGAAGCAGAATATTTCAAAATCAAAACTATATGTTGATTGCATTTAAACAAACATTAATTTGTACTGGTGGTATTAATTAATCAAAATTAACAGAATACCATCAATGTATTTGTTAGTTTTCTGTAAGTAGCATTTTAGATATTTTTCTGCTTATATTTTCTTTTCTGTTAGATTAAACTGTAGAAATTAAATATTTATAGAAAAAAGTAATGATTGAATTAATAAACTGAAAGTATAGTAATTTATTCAGAATTTCAGTAAAAAATCTGTTGATGAAAATTTTGATATTTATTGAAAAATAAAATAATGTTTAAGGTGCATTCAAGTATTATGTAAGCATTTTAAGGGGAACAATGCCATCTTAATAAAATTGTAGACCCTAGGCAAATCAATATATGCCCTCCTTTCTAGTCTTTCATAGACAACATATATATGCCCTCCTTTCTTCAATCCATTCACAGGAATAAAAATGTAAATGTAAACAGACAATAAAAAATTAAACTTTTAGATTTATTGATACTTTCAACAAAATCAATGTTTAAACATAAAAGAAATATTAATCAGTTGGTGATAAATTCACCACCAGCCCCTAGAACTGTGAGCCCCTGGACAACTGTCCTGTGTGCTCATGCATTAAGATGATCCTGAAAGGCAGGAGGGTAAAGAATATTTTATGATTTCTTTTATGAGAAAGGAAGAATTGTCTCAATGCTTACATAAGATTAAAAATAATTTTTAAATATAATGCATGTGCTAGAACTATTTGTACAATATGTATGCACTACATTATGAACTGATTATATTTTAATTTTTCTATTATATTTATTGCTATCTTTTAACATTATAAACCCTAAATGTTAACAGTTACAAATTTATAAAATATTATATACAGTCAGACCTCATTATATGGTCACTTCTGCAGACTTGAAAAAACTGACTTTATAAGTGGGATATCTATATATATGGATAAGAAGAATTCAATTTAAGGCAATGGAATTTTAACTATACAGTATAAAAATTATTTTCATCAGGATTCCTGAAAAAAGCTATGGATATGGGAAAACAATATATGCAGGCCTATATAAATGAAAAATAAAATAAAAATTAGATTAAAAGATAACATTAATAATAATACGAAGCATTATAACAGATTGTCAACACATATTGAACTTTATATATTGTATATTATATAATCAATTAAGTGAAAAGTGAAATGAAATGATTTACATTTATAATCATTGTTGCCAAATCCAGTTCATGGAAAATCACAAAGTATTAAAAAAATAGTAGTAAAATTCTTATATCAAAAATAATAATTTAAATTTTTTTTACTAAAAGGAATTATAAATTCACTAAATATCTATATCAGCAATTTTAAACTATATAATATTTTTTTATGAAAAAAAAAAAGTTAAAAATCATCAGATCTGGCAATATACAAGGCCACACCATTCATAGGAGCAAGCATTACGAATAGAAGCAGAAATGATGATCATTTATGTTAATGAACTTTGTTAAATTTTTTAATTTGCTTAACCAAGTGAAGGTAATAAAACAGTAATAAAATTTGTTATGAAAGTGACATTTGTGAATATACAGTAAGTTTATTTCTTATTTCAATACTGCATTACAATAATTATTCAGTGTTTCAAGAAAATGGACAATTTATTGGGAGAACAACCGAATTAGGGAAGTAAGGTATGGTGTGACTATAGAATCTTCCCCACTTGGAACCAAAGGGATTTGTCACTTGCAATCACTGATTGCAACAGAGGGATGACACTATGGTTGTCAAGTGAGTGTAACATTTTTTCTTAATTCCCAACAATTTCAGAATGAAACAAAACAGTAATGTCTATTTTTAGGTACACACCAGAAAGAGTAGGCAATATTTTGCATTAAGAAATTGAAAAAAGTTGAAATTACTTGAAAAAATGGCTGTCGAAATTCCATTGCCATGAACTCAATGTGACCATATAAGCAATTATATATTTAATGTTTGACTATATAGGCAGTAACAAAATACACAAATTTCTATTAAATCAGTAGGGACTTTTCAAAAGTGACCATATATGCAGGGTGACCTTATAAGGGGATGACCATATAACGAAGTCTGCTTGTACTTCTATATTTTTAGAATGCAAAGGAGGAGGTAGAGAAATAAAATACAATAATACCCTAACTTATATAAACTTGACTTGTGTAAATTTAGAGATATGTAACATTTCATCTTGCCTCTTTATCCACTTGTTTGTTTCACAATACAATTACATAGTGCACATATATATATATATATATACTGTATGTTCATATTTCATTAGCTGATTTGTTGATTAAGAGTCTTCAATTACAACTATATATTATAAACTTTTATAATTTGTTGTTTTCTTGGTAATAAAGAGTCAGTTAAGACCCTAATACATATGTACCAGGAATTAGATGTGAGAATCTGTAGGTACACCAATTTAAGTAATTTTTGACTTATGTTATGCTTCCTGATCCACCTATTACATAATTCCAGGGTATTATTGTATTACATAATTTAACAGTGGAATCAATATACTGATTGCTTACAATGGCTTACATGGTAAGGAATATATCCAAAATTTGATCAAAAATATTTTTGCATAATACCTGAGTGTCCCTTATAAAAAATATTGGAGATTTTGGATTAATTTTTAAAAATTTACCGGTATATTCATGAAGCTATTTTAATAAATTTTAAAAATTTTCCTATATACTTCTTTCTTACAAACAAGAGCGGAAAGTATTAGATTAGTTTTAAAAATTTGATGTAAATTTAATTTTTTTCAATTATTATAAATGAAAGATTTGATATAGTTCACTTAACAGTATGCTGTTACAGTGAATAGATTGTTTTTTATTTTCAATTTCAAAGAATAATGATTGCATCAATAATAGTTTAATTTTTTTTTTATTTTACTTGTCATTTTGGCAGGAATATTCATTAGTCCTTATATTAAAGTTTAATCTGATTATTGAAATTAATAGTATTATTAGAATTTTATTATTTTTTAGTAATTCTAATGTCTTTAGTAAAATTCTAAATTTCAGAGATATGCAGATGTGCAAGTCATTTTATTTATTGTAAAGAAGAATAAGGACTTCAGTTATTTTATATATACTTTATCTATGTACGTATGTTATTTATTTATATATGTATATTTACTCTCTTTATGTATGTATTTATATTCGTGTTGTATTTACTATTTAAGGGAAACTTTGGCTCTTAAAGAATTTTCAGAGTTAAAAATGTAAAAACAAAATTTATTAATGCTGTAAAACAAATGGTAAAAATGTTATGATATAAGATGCTTGATATTTGAATTTTTGAATTTAAATTTTTGTACATTTTAAGAATGTTGCATGAAATTTAAAACTTGTATTCTACTGTTCTAATTCTAAGTTGAATGTTGGCACTGAAGAGGGACTAAACATAATGTCCAAAAATGTTCTGCCAAAATAAAATTCTCTTTGCTTGTAGTGCTATGGTATTCTTCTTTACAGTTAATCAAGAACAAAGCAAAGGTATTTTCTATTTACCTCATAGTCATTTTATTCATGTTGACCTTCCATAAAGTCCAAATAAAAAATACATTAAATAATTTGTTTTGCAATTCAATTATCACCTTAAATTTTCTTCTCTATACTTAAAGTATGCTCATAAATTTCATTCACCCATTTTGTTTATCAATGCACACATTTGTATATATCAAATTTAAGCATTGCTCAACTTATGCAGATTTTTCTTTATGCATAAATTTTTTGGACAAATTAATCATATAAGGTAAGGACCAGAGATCTACTATATATTTATAAACTTAAATAATTAAGAAATACTTACTGTATCTTGTGTAATTTCTCCCTCAGTCTTCATTTGCATTGGAATGTCTTGATCAACAATTGATCGTAATGCAGAAAATACATCATCTAAACGATCTAATTCTGATAAAGCAATAAGCTGTAAAAATAATATATTGTATTTAAAAAATATATATTAATATCAAAATTATTAAATAATAAAAAAAATTTATAGTTTTTCATTTTCTCCTTGATTACCATAACATCTCATGATTCTTCTATATCACAGAGAAGAATTTTGTCATCAGATAATTTTATATATAATGCTATATTATAAAACAATAAAATCTATTTTGTTCTTTGTCAATGGATGGAAGTCTATGTCAGATTTATTAGGAATTTAATTATTGATATGCATAAACATCAAGTAGAAAGACATGGATAAAAGGAAAATCTTTTAAATATTATTTAAAAAGAAACTAAAGAATATAAATTAAAAAGAGACTGTATAATTTCTTTTTAAGTAATAATTTATTTATTTATTTGTAGATATTTCATTATGGTATTTTATAAAATTAAGTAAAATTTACTTACTCTTAAATTTTTAACTGTAACAAAATTTAATGTTGGAGTTAAAGCCAATATTTCCATTGCCATTTTTGGATCATTCTATAAAAATTTAAATATATTAAAATTAAAAGAATCTATAGAGTAAATATTTATTATAATTAATAATGTTATTAATAATTTTATTATCATCAAAGGAACTTTCAGTTTGGCAGATCAAGAATTTACAACTGTTTTATTAATGAGGCTGTATTAAAAAAAGAGAATCATCTAAATCAAGAAAAAAAATTTATAATATTTATGTAGACCCTCATATTTTTAATAATTAACTATTATTTAAATTTTTTATTGATTGGCTTGTTAATATGCAGCTTATAAACAAATACAGTAAAAAAATATTCAGTATCACTTGAGTGACTGAATATTAATATATCATATCAATATCAAATGGCAGTTTGATTTTTCCATAATATATCAGAGGTCACATGAGCATTCCAGTTGTAGATAGCAATAAATATCAACCAAACTTGTATTTTTGACTGAATAATGATAATTTCTGAGTTCTAATTATTTTTAAATATATGCCTAACATAAGTTTAATTAAATTTCAGATATAATTTGACACTTTGAAAAAAAATTCAATTAATTTGAAGCAATAATGAAAATAATAAAATGTATTAAGTGAAGATAATTAAAAATATCACTATTTAATCTATTATCTATAGATAGCATGAATAAATTAATAAGTGATTAATGGAAATTCCTAACTCTAATCACTGGATTGTAAACTTCAAATTTGACATAGATATAGCATTGTGATCACATCTAAAAGATAAAACCCAAAATTTTTTACTTTAACAGCCCAAATATTGAAAATTAAAAAAAAAAATTTTTTTTATCAATAGATAGCACAATATTCTTTAGCAATTCAATTATTTTTAAAATAAACACATTATTATTAGATTTTTTTATTATTAATCTTAAATTATTTATTTCTTTGATTTAAAATATTTAAATAAATACTATTTAAATTAAAAATAGTATTTATTTAAATATTTTAAATCAAAGAAATAAATAAATAATTTAAGATTAATAATAAAAATACCAAATAATAATATGTTTATTTTTAAAATAATTGAATTGCTAAAGAATATTGCAGTATCTATTGATAAAAATATCATTTTTTTTAAATGATATTTTAATGCACTGTTAATTTTAATTCATGAGGCTGTTAAATTTAATTTAACAGCTTCATGAATTAAAATTAACAGTGTTCATAGTTTATGCTATATTTGTTAGTCAAGCTACCATCAATATCTTTTGCAATAAGTGGTTTATGATTTCTTTATGATTTCTATTTAAACAGCTTTTTCAAAGTTAATTCTTAAGTTTTGACAGCTGTTTAAAAGTTATTATTAGTAAACAAGAATAAAAACTTTATTTCTAATATGATTGTTAGTCCATTTAGAACATTTTATATATGGATACTGCTGAATTCCACTTTGTTGGCATTTAAATAAACTGCCTCATCTCCAGACTAGAGAACCAGTGGGCATAGCCCTTGTAAGGTTGCAGCTGAAGGCCACAGGGGCCCAATCCTTAATATAATGCAAGTAATCTCTGACTTAATGTAAGTAGATCATTTTACAAAATTTTACATAAATCAAAACATAAGTATGGCAGAACATATTCTACATAGTATTAAAACAATATCCTATATTGTGTCACAAAGAAGTAAAATTAAATATAGTTACTGGTATTAAAAAATAAGCACATAAGTTGCATGATAAAGTAGTTGCTTACTATCTTGCAGGACCAGATTCGATTCTGAGTCCCATATCATCAATTTTTCAGGAGAGTCCATCTCATTAATAAAAATTAATCTAATAAATCCATAAAATATGTATATATGATAAATTATGAAATTAGGAAGAAAAATGGTTGTATCTTTATGTTATAGCTTTATTTGCTATGATCAACAAATTTTTGTTTTTAAATCAGGAAATTTTTACATAAATATGGATCTTATATAGATATACAATATATGAATAGCTATTTAGTTTGCAGGATACAGATATAATAGAAATAATGAATACATGTCAACTATATACAGATCATACTATAACTATATAAGCAGAGGATATAGTTGACATGAATACATATCAACTATATCCTCTACTTATATAGATCTGATATACTATGTATCTCAGATCTATAAAAGTAGAGGATTGGCATAATAAATAGTTGGCTAAATAGTTGGCATGTATTTATTATTTCTATTATATCTGTATCCTGCAAACTAAATAAGTAATCATTATTGTAAATGAGTAAAAAATTAAATTTTGCAATAATTAAACAAATATCCTATCAAGATTATGCTTTAATGATTTTTTTGATCCTAAAGTTTTCTTAATAAAACAACACAGACAATTCTCCTTGATCAAGATATTATTAATATGTCATATTAATTTAGATTAATCAAAGATGAATAAATGATATTTTTTAAAATAAATTATATTTAAGTTAGTCACAGTAAAAAGGTTCAAACACTTTGTTTTGTTTTTAAAATAGTTCCAAAAACTGAAGCACTATAGCAAAAGTAGAGTTAGCACGGCATAACGTTTTCGGACTACTTG